>VYZU01056135.1:3397-28300 GCA_013401355.1 Ceyx cyanopectus | reverse complement strand
CAGTGAGGGTGCCAGAGCTCTGGAACAGGCTGCCCAGGGGGGTTGTGGAGTCTCCATCTCTGGAGACACTTAAGACCCGCCTGGATCTGTTCCTGAGTGACTTGGTCTAGGTGATCCTGCTCAGGCAGGGGGGTTGGACTAGATGATCTTCTAGGTCCCTTCCAGCCCCTAATTTCTGTGATTCTGTGATCCCACCTAAGCAATCTCAACTTCATATTTTTGACCTTTCTTATCTCTGTACAGTCATTTTGATAGCTTTTTCTCATCAGAACAAGCCCACATGGGAGGCAGGGGGAAGCTTGCTGTAGAAGCTACAGAGAGACTGGACTAAATAGAGAACAGAAACTGCTACAAAGGGATAATTTCACTAGAAGAATGCATATCCTATTATATTTTTTTTCTGCTTCTACACTGTTCATACATGGTACCGCATTCTTGGGATCTCTTTTTAGTGCTAGCCTTTATTTTGACCATTGTCCTTGGGTGACAAAGGCAAAATCTTATTTCTGTTCATTTGTAAAAGTCTAACAAAAGTGTATTTTCCAAACAGGGTTGAAATTTAACAGGTAGCAGCTTTCTTGCTTCATATTCTAAGCATTCTTTCCAATTATATTCCCCCCACTAAATACTCTCCCAAAGTCATACCTTCACTGTTTGCCCATAGCTTTCTGAGTGTTTATATTTCTGGCTCTGTCAGAGGATAACTCAAACAGCACCACCAACCTTATCTAAAAAACCTTTATTTTTCTAGAGTTCATCCCAATTTACTAAAGACCAGCTGATTTGTGGCAACTTGCATGGTTAATGTGATGTAATTCGTATTAGCACAGCTGTTGGTGAAAGAGAAGTCAACCTATGTTAAGTGAAAAGTAGTTGACCTAAGTAATATTTGCATTAGGGATTAAAAATACATACCTGGACTCTTATTGGACACTCACCAATGCAAGTAATTTTTTTTACACAAACTGTTTTGGTTTTTTTTGGTTTTTTTTGTTGTTTTGTTTTTTTAAATGTGCTTATAGTTTTAGTTATTTACCAGCCTCTGTGCTGAATGACACTATCCAAAGCTTTTCTCTAGATTGTCATAATTCCTTCCACAGTTTTCATATGTGAAGAGTAGCCATTTTCATCAACATTTTAGGTCCTGTCTATGCCTAACTTCTCAGCCTTATTTATCAGTACTAATGGTACTTATGCAAATCAAAAGATTGAATAACAGAGGTAATGGCTTGTGCAACTTGTATAAAATGTACCGTGGACAGTAGCAGCAAAATCAGGTCCATATAAAATACATATTAATGCACCTGTTGTTACATCTACTGTCATTTTTTTTTAAGACAGATTTTCTGAAGTGTTTTTTGCATTGCAGATGAAAATGTGATATGCAAGGCCTGCTGAAAAGAAGAGCACGAGAGTGCAAAAGAATTCATTATATATATTGAGAGGAAGGGAATAAACTGAAATAAAAAGCATACCACTGACACTTCTCATGACAGGCAATCAGATAGGGAGGCTGAGTCCATCTGAAACTTGTAGGTGCCTCAGGAATTGAGCCAGTGCAATTCTCTACAGGTCAGCAGGGGATAATAAGAAAATCTGTCAAAGTTGAGGGAAGAGTCAACTCTCAAGACCACAAATCTGATCTGAGCAGAGTCGAGAGACAAAGAGTTCAAAAGGTTAATGCTACTACGCTTATTTAAGTGAACATTAACACTGTTGTGAGAAAACAGATGGAGAAGAACTGGGGGAATTATTTGACTGGTGAGGTTTATAAAACAGTGAACAGAATGACAGACATCTCATGCAAAGAATCTTGTCATGGTGAAAGTGTAAGCTGAGGTCTTTTTTCTTTTCCTTACAAGTTGTTTGAATTAATGGCCTTCCAATCATCACAATTATCTGCTCCTATTTAAGAAATTAGTGGGGAAACATCTGGGTTGTACATAACATTCACCATCATGTCTTTCATCTGGTAAATTAACAGCTTCATTTTGCAGTGTCTGTAGAAAGAGACAAAAACATTGAGCACAATGTCACTTACCATTTTTCTGTCAAGATGGAGCCACTATTAGGGATGCTACTATCAGTGATGATCAATGTGAAGCAGACATATTTACTGGGAGTCTGTTCAAACACAATACAAGGGAACAAATGGCAAGGTGAGGCCATTTTGTGGATAGATTACAACCTATTGCTCATGACCTGCCTTTATTACATCCCTTTCTTTCTATCTGAGAGAAAAGAAACCCAAATAACAGCGGGTTCTGTTCCTCTGATGACAGCTTGAGAAAAAGTAATAAGGAATTCCTACAGCTATAAAAACAGAGTGAGGAAAGGGAGCCAAGTTACCCTTGGAGCTGTCACTCTTTGCAAGGCTCTTTTCTTTCCACTTACTTTTGTATAATACTTTATGGCTAAACAGCTATTTTTATAGCCAGATGAGGACATAAGTCATTTTTTGAGGAGTCCTGGAGAATTGGCGAAGAATTTTTGGTAAACCTTCGGATGGCAAGACTTCTTATCTGCTTAGATACTGTGTATGTTGAATTTTCAGGCATCTGAAATTATGAATTACCTCATGCTTATTGGATCTGTTGTTTTGGCTTGAGCTATGTCCAATTTGAACATACAGTGAATTCCAAAAAGTGTTTTTACATAATTTATTTTTTGCAATCATTTGTCTTTCAAAAACAAGGCAACA
Organism: Ceyx cyanopectus; assembly: GCA_013401355.1. Lineage (NCBI taxonomy): Eukaryota > Metazoa > Chordata > Aves > Coraciiformes > Alcedinidae > Ceyx > Ceyx cyanopectus. Next base: position 25,599 of record VYZU01056135.1, on the reverse strand, counting down.
ACTTGCAAAGTACTATACCAAAATACATTAATTGGTTTGGAAACCACAAGCATTTCATATTCTTCATGCCTTTACATCCTATTTTAACTTCTTGTTTTATTTTTTATAATGCAGGAAATGCCAGAACTGGATGAATATTGAACAACAGTATTCATGAACATTTGCAGGAATTTGAAATGGCTGTTTGATCTATCCATATCAAGGCCCCTTGTTATCGGCTGCTCCTGTGGTTTCAGACAGAAAGGTTTTTGTTCCTGAGGAGGTTTGAGGAATGGCTGATTTGTGTGAATACCCGTATTTGCATGCGAACGAAGCTATTCCTTTACAAACAAGAGCGTTCATTATTCTTCTGCTTAAAAGGATACACTAACCCAATTAGTGAGCTGGAAGAGTATCCCGTGACTTAGCTAACCAATAACATGCTTCAAATAGGAGACAGTGAATACTTAAACTGCACAGTATATGAACTCCGAAGTTGGCATTTCCCAAACCTTTGAAAGTTGAACCCTCCCTTTAGGAAAATAAGAACAATTGCACTCTTCACCCTTCCCATATGTTATTAAAAGCATACCAAAATGAGCAGACACTCAGAGAAGTCCGTGGATCTACATGTTCAGATACTTCCTCTCTTTCCAAAACATGCTTTGAACAGGGTAGAAGAAACTTATTGTTGATAGTTAAAACAACTTAGTTAAGTCCTCTTGAAAAAAAAAAGAGTGCCATCACACCTCAGAGCCCCCGCTTCAGGCTTTCTGCAGACTCAGGCAGGTATCAGTTACACCTGAGCAATATTTACTTTGAAGCGTATGAAAGAAACTGAGATTAGAGAGCAGCTGAAAGACTGAGACTGTACCTCTATATATTTCCTCATGCTCTGCTCATAGTCAACTGTAGCCCATGTTTGATGATGAAAAGTTGAGTCTACTCACCAAACTTGTGCAAAACAATAATTTCATACAGGAACTATAATATAAAAAAAAAAAAAAAAAAAAAGTCTCAGAGGAATCAACAGGATCAAGAGGCATTTCACATTCTGGAGATCAGTCTCAAATCCTATTCACAAATGATTCTCAAACATAAAAAGGTTTTATTTGCTGTGAGTATTATTGAAGATGAATAATCTTTCCAGCTGTGCTAAGTAGCATGAGAAAAAAAAAAAAAAAGAGTTCTTAAGTTATTTCTGGCTAAGTTATACTGTATATAAGGAGGTTTATACAATTTAGGTAAAATCTGGAAAAGTATCCAAACTTCTGAATTTACACATGAGCTTCCACACCTCTGGGTTCAGGGTAACAGAGGAGATTTATAGAGCCTGGCACAAAATGAAAAAGCATGCATTGCCTACCTAATCATCAGTACTCCCAACCCTTTCCACAGCTGCTATTTACCTCCTCCTCCATTTTCTTTCTTTTTTCCTTTTTTTTTTTTTTTTTCTCTAGGGGTTTCTTTTCCCTTCTCCTCCTAACCCCTAGGATATTTAATTAATTTTCAAAATTATCCTCTTTTTATCTCTGCTTCTTTAATAACTATTATTTCTTTACCCCACACTGTTCACTTCATCTTATCATGTGGCTTCTTACATCTATTCTGCAGATGCTTTTTCAGGGCTCTTTGTAGCTCTGCCCCAGAACCTCATCTTTTTAACACCTTTTGCTCTGTTCCTCTTTATAATGCCTCCTCTCCTGCAAGTGCAAGCTGTCAGCACTGTGACTTTTCAGTGAATACACTAGTAGAGAACTCACCTTTTGTCCCTAACATCCACTGGAATCTGGATTATCTCAGTAACCCATTTCTGCTCCTGTTCTTTAGAGCATTTCAAATGAACACAAACTTTTTTGCATGTCTTTAAAAAAAAAAACAAAAGTGTTCTCCCTAACAGTTCTGTCACTGCAGTTTCTGCTTTCACATCCAATATTTTTAGTCCTGCTGACATGCAATTTCAAAATGACTGGCACAATGCTTTTAAATTATAAACCTCCTCTAAATAGATTATCTGCTGCCAAAGCACATTATTAAACCTATCAACTCGTCCCTTGGATTACTAATTCCATGTTAATTTTCAAGAACAAGGTTATGAGATTACATACAGCTCTTGTAGCATTTATTATTTTTAAAATAACAGTTATAAACTCAGGTAGTATCACGGCCATTTGTGAAGCATTAGTGATATAAGAAAGGCAAAAACCACCAGCATCCAAACACATGACTACATGAATGGTGGCTTCATTTTCCAATTTTTACCTGGAACACAGGCAGTGGACAACATGAAAACATTATAATTTTATATATATGTACATATATGAAACTAGCATTCCTGATTTGTTTCCCTAAGGATCAGCAATATTTGCTTTAAGACAGTTAATATATGTGTTGCCTACAGCATTTCATCTAGGTAATCCAAAAAAGACAGACATGTATTAGCAGCCACCCAAGGGTTTCACACAAAATGATCTTTCTAAGGCAGGCTGCAATCTTCACATATGAGCACATCTTCTAAATTCCTAGGTATAGTTTGCTGGATCGTGGGCAGTACATGTCACTCCAATTAGAATACGACAAAACCTCTCAGTCCTACTCTGGATTCAAGTGAGTCAAAGAGAAACAATTCCTGGGGGTGCTATGCTGCCTTCTTCCCTCCTTACAGATGCATGAACTGGTGATCATTTGCCCAGGACAGAAGGGGACAAACATTCCCATCTCACTTACACTTATCTGCACCCAGCCAAACATCCCACTGAAAAAAATACATTGCTATTTTTTTGTTGTTGTTGTAAAGACCAGATGCTTTATTATCTTTGTTATTACCTTTTTTTTATTTTTTTATTTTTTTTTTATTTATATTTATTTTATTACCTTTTTTTCACACCACTTAAAATACGAAACGCAACAAAACTTCTTTCTGGCTTATTATACTCAGGTGAGAACTCAATTTCATGAAATAAGAGTCAACCTCAAGACCTTTGAATTCATTCCAGAACTATTCTGACCAGAACAATGACTTTAGAAGTCAAGTAAGTGGCACATAGGATAAGAAATATTTTCTTTCTAAGATCAGATTTTTAGTGGAACTTGTCTGCTTTATGTGTAAGACTTATTCCTCCACTTTCCTCTGTGAGAAACTCCTGTCAGAGCCAAGAAAATCACAGATATAGCAACTGCATATAAACCTTGTAACAAATACACATCCCTCTCCTTCTGACACCATAATCTGATTAAGCCAAATAATATCCCTGTAATTATAATTTAATCATTTTATAATAATTTCTTATAGATTTCACTTTGAATCACTGTTTTAGCACTTGATGAAAAAAACTAATGTATCGAACATAANTTTTTTTTTCTCTAGGGGTTTCTTTTCCCTTCTCCTCCTAACCCCTAGGATATTTAATTAATTTTCAAAATTATCCTCTTTTTATCTCTGCTTCTTTAATAACTATTATTTCTTTACCCCACACTGTTCACTTCATCTTATCATGTGGCTTCTTACATCTATTCTGCAGATGCTTTTTCAGGGCTCTTTGTAGCTCTGCCCCAGAACCTCATCTTTCACCACCCCACCTCTTTGTTCCTCTTTATAATGCCTCCTCTTCATACCTTGTTGCTGCATCTGAACCTATGACACTTCTATACTGTTTCCCGGGCCTAGGAGAAAAGAAAATGTCAAACAGTTGAATTCCAGGAGATGATGTTGGCATGAGAATGTATACAGGCACTGTATTAAAAGCACTGGTAAAACAAGACCTCCGTGTTAACTATAGAAATACAGCACATAGGCTTCATTCAAGACAGGATTATACTCTGTAGCTGGAATTTGAACTTTTTGGTTATTGACATCTATCCTCAACCAGTATTCGTTCTGAGTTTAAATTTGAGAAAACCCATGTATCTTTTAAAGTACTTTGATGAACTTCTTTAACAAGGCAAAAAAACTCTGCAACCTACCAAAATCTTCAGATAACAGAACTAGCTTCAGGACAGACACCACATAGCTCAGAGAAACAGAGGAAGGGTATCTCTGGAGTTGTTTAATAGAAGTTCCAGATGTCCTTTGCAGGGTGTTGTCCTCCTGGGACCTATGATGTTTTTCCCAGAAGTCCCTTCTGACTTGCTTCTTCCACAGCTCATAATCTGGTCCCTCAGCTGTCCTGAAGCATCACTGACTGCTTGCAGTCAAATTACATAGCTTGGAGGTCAAGATTCAGCTTCAAGACCCTTCTTGGGACAAACAGAAAAATATGGTTATTAAGAAGAAAACAAATTGACCTCATGTCCTTTTCCTTGTGTTATTTTATTTTCTCTTTTATCCTTTTAAAAACAGACAGAGCTTATAAGCACAAAGTATTGGCCTTAAATGACATGTTTATATGCATTTCATAATTCCTTCTTTGTTTGGCTAGTTTCAGGTTCTCTGTTGAAATACTGTACCTGCATACTTTTCAGGTCACTCCTGTCTTTAGCACCACACAATGTCTTTCAAATGGTTTTACCTAAAAACCATTAATTATAAATATTCCAATATACGAGGTACTTAATTGTCCAGGTAATCATACTGTCCCTGTATCTTTCGATCTTTTAAATGAAGCCAGAGTGTTTAAGATTTATAAGCTAAACACAAACAATCATTCATTTGTTAAAGAAAGTTGTGCACAGAACTGTTAGAGTCTTCTAACTTCATTTGTTTAATTTACCTTCTCAAAAACACCCAGAAGATTCCTGTTGCTGGATGATCCCATCCCTCTGAGTCAAAGAGGAACCAAGATGGGAGTGTTGGATATTTTCTTTATAACCCCCAAAGTCTTCAGACAAGAAGGAAAAGCTTGTTTTCCTTCCCGTCTTGAGTTTTGAAGAAAGTCTTAAAATCTTCCCTTCACCTTTGCTGTGACTGAAATTGCTTGAGGACTTCAGTCAGCTCAAAAATGGTATTAAAGGACAAATAGTTTATACCTTTTTCTCCTTTCATAGGTCTTTCTGGGAACTTTAGACTGTTTAGCATATCTTCTTAAGAAAGTCTGTCCCAGCATAGTGGTAGACGTGTTATACATGTCATTTGTACTTGCCTCATGTGAACCTCTAGAATGCAGAGAGAAACCTAGCAGGATTTCTTTCACTGAAGACTGCTCCCATCTTTTCTGTAAATGGTCATCTAAATTCCTGTGTAAGATATTTCAGCTACTGAGTGGACAAGGCTGTGTGTTGTCACTGTAAAACTCCTTCATTACCCTGATAAGGATTATGAGCTGCCTTTCCCAACCCCCAGCCTCCATGTATCTCCTCTATGCTTCTGCCAGCTACAGTATGAATCTATATCTGTCCCTTTTGCACACCCAAAGTTCCAGTATTTCAGGCTGAGAGAAATATCTCCTCCTTTGGCATCAGCACTCTGATAATAAAGTGGCTCTTGTAAAGCAAATGTAGGGTTTTGGCTGAGGGTGAACCAGATTCCCTTCTAAAGTAAATGAACATGCACAAGAAAGAGAGTCATAACTGTAATTAGTTAGCAAGTTGTACTATTCTACTCTTTAAAAAAATAATCAAGATAACAACAACAGAAATTCCTCAACTGCTAGCTTAATTGAAATCTCCAGGTCAGATTTCAATCAAATAACCATCGAGTTATGGAGAACATTGCTGAAGGAATTCCAACAATTAGCTCTCTGCCTACAAACCTGAACATTCCAGTTGCTTTGTGAGAAATACACCTGAAGTGAGCAACTACTCCCAGAATGTACTCTTGATCCTGCACTGTGACTTATGAAGATTGGAGGTGTAGGAGTAGGTCCTAGTATTTATTTTGGAACAGCCCTTTGTACTTAATTTCATTTAACTTGCAGCAGAACTGGGCATTGCTCCTTGACTGAAACCTTAGGGTAATTTTTAATCATTAATAAGTAACTTAATTAACATCAACAAATATTCTCTGAACATTCACAACAGAAGCATAATGTTAATTCAATTTAAAAAATGAAATATTTTATTTTTATGCACTCAATGAAATACTAGCTTTGCTAATATTACATTAATTTAAAATATACTTTTGAATGCCAGTTAGACATTTAACTGTTTTTCTTAATACAGCATATTCATGAACATTTGTTTAGCTTGGGCAAAAATAATCTATAAGTTAGATTTGTCATTAGTTATTTGGAAGGTGATCGTAGTATGTGTATAAACCTTACCGAGGTCTATGGAAACTGAATGTTGATTATTTGGTCCTGGATGATAATATTTGATTCATGTTCTTAACCTCAAATAAGTACCTTTTGCACAAATGTCACAAAAAGAGCTTAAAGCAATTCACAGCAATAGCAAAAAACTCCACTGGGGAACAGCAAGACATCTCTCTGCTTTCTACCTCCATTCCCACAGGGCCAACTTGAAATGCCTTGTGGGAAGGATGGGCTGTTCTGGCAATGAGACCTGTTCTCCATGGTATCATTATTTTCTGGAACAGCTAAGATTCATACTGAAAATATTCTGACATACAAGGAATTGATTTGTATGTAGGAGCTTCCATGACCAGAGAAACGAGAAGTGGTGGGGAACTGTCAGAAAAGATGTCTTTTTAATGTTCACTAAATACTTCTCTGACACTCCAGGGGTCTAGTCTTTAATGTATCACTGAAAATTAGATGAAGAATTTTATTTCCAGTCCTTTGTATCAATCGTTCCGGTTTCCTGTGCAAACACAGACATTTTTGTCATTAAGCTAAAAATAAGACCTTTTGAAAACTCAAGCAACTGCTCCATCTAGATCTTTTCATGTAATGTTTTTACTGGTAGCAGCAATAACAGGATGTATTGACCATTTCTCAGTGAACTAATCTGGTCCAGGAACTGATATAAACAACTTGCCCTTTGACCTTGCAATTTATTCACAGCAGGCCTAACCCAAGACAGCTTAAGTAACAAAAATATTCATAAAGAATTTTCAGTTATAGACATTATATTACCTGTGTTGAAATAAGTGTATATCACAAATGAAGTCCTGAGGTGATACGTGTCTTTTTATAGAGTTGACTAAGGTAATATTGTTACCTCTGTTGCCTCTTCAGTTATATTTTGCATAAATACTTGAGAATCATTATGACTCTCTCACCAGTGCATGAGCCTAGGGAGCCTTACGTGTTGTGCAAAAGGCATGTCCATATTTGGGGCAACTAGGTCCTCTTTGCAAATTAGTCATTCTAGTAACTACAATATATGCATATGAAGGAGAACTAAAAAAGATTTTGTACGGGGTTGAGGGTCCACTGTCATTTTCTCATCCCTCCCTTATTTCCTCTTTATTCATTAAACTCTCATAAAGCCTTTCATTTCCCTCATCCCCTGCTGACCTGAGGAAATGTTTTTGAATGGTGCTCTCTGAGTTAATTTTAGGGTTTAGGTTTGAAGGGTCCGTGTTTCTGTTTCTATCCTGATTAGGAAATGCGAAGCCACAGTTTGTATTCATGCTCAGATTTGCAAAGTACCACTTCCCCAGCACTTATTTTAAACCTTGTTCTTCTGGGAGGAAAAATCCCTTACAGTTTGAAATCAAGCCAAATGAGTTTCCCCTTCCTGAGGTATTTCCCGTGTTTCGAGAAAAAGAAAAAAAAAGCTGAAAGACAGGAAAACTTCTTAATCCTACATGCAGACTTATATGGATGCTCATGCTTTGTTGAAAAAAATAATTGGATTGCAAATAAGGTTTCTGGACCTTGTCTCATATACATTAGATCCACAAAGGACATTTTAGTTTTGTTTTCTCTGAGTTTTAAGAATATATATTTAAAAATATTAATTACTCTAATGAGTTGCAACAAATAGCACGACTGTAAAGAACTACCACTTTACTCAGCTATTTTAACCATCCTGTGGGATGAATATTCACTGCATTTATAAGTGTTGTGCCTTTTATATTATACTCAGGGAGTTGTAGTTAGACTATTTAAAGCAGAAACTGATGTCTGTGGGGAGATTGGGTATGAGACAATATTTTATGCTGCACAAGCCAAAGGCTTGTAAGAATTCCTTGTTCACATGCATTACTTCCGTGCTAACGCATTAACAAACTGTGGTGAAATAGTCATCGTTTATAAATAAAAGCTACAAATAGTCCCACAGAATATATAAAGGAAACCTGAAATAACAGCCAGAAGTAGGATTTTGTGTCCCACTAGCCCAATGCAGATACAGTCTATGAAGGATTGTGTCTGAGCTGCTAGCCCAGCAGATCATGCCAAGGTGGATCAGGCACCACCTATAAGCTGTCTGGCCATTGTCAATACATGCTTACCTGATCCTCATAATTTGAGCATGTCAGAGGGAGAAAAATATGGATACAGCTTCAGTCTGGGAACAAAAGATGATAGATTTGATTATTTGAGTTCATATCAACCTCATGACTGTTATTTTCAGAGAGATATTAACTCCAGTGGATTTGCCCAAAGTCTGTGCAACCAAGTAGCAAATAAGGCCTGGTTACCCCCATGAGAGCTGGAATAGAAGACAAACTTTCTCTAGCTTGTATCTCTTGAGGGAACAATTTATGGAATACAGGATATGGGAGATTTATTTAGAAACCACATGGAAACATTTATATGTTGTTTTTGGGTGGGTGTGGGATTAATGTAAGAAAATATGATACTACACACTTGTTGGCAGGGTGGTGTTGGAGTGGAGGGTTCATCTTTCTATGGGTACATTCAAAAGCATTTGTGGATTTTTCCAGCTCCGAAGTTTATTGGGCACCAAATATTTACAAGATAAATGGACTTACAGCTCAGTTGAAAAGAGTGGCTTTCATAAAAAGAACAAGTAACAACAAAGTAAAGACTTTGGCCTGGAACACAGAATATGAAATAACTTAATCATTGCAGTTAGTGTTGTCATGCCCTACTGAAGTAATTTTTCCAGGAATCATTTGTAACTGGTAATTCTGGTAAAATGTTGCCTTATGTCCATATAGCCTCTTTCCGTTACAGTATCACAAGCACTAGATGATGTGACTCTATGTTGGATTGGATCTGACTTTCCAAACTCACTGTGTCTGCTCAGGGAAGATTTAATCAGGGGCAGCACTGGTTGAATAACCCTAAGAAGAATCCAGTCCAAGGTTTCACCCAAAGCCTCTAGAAGTGCACAGCAAAAAGCTACACCTTCTTCTCACCCAAGTTTGGATCACACACTTACTGTTTGAGCCATTTGAGCTTCAATCTACCACAGAACACAAGTTCCTGTGTGAAGGTTCTCAGTACCTCTGCCAGTAGGTAAAAGCAATGCCAGTTTTCCTTGTAGAGATAGCAGATGAGCTCACAGAAAGGATTTAATAAAGAATGATGATCTGTGAGGCTGCTTCTCTTCTTTGAGCACTTGTAAAAGATGATTAATCATTCCCCACAGTATTTTTGTTGTTGTTGTTTTCTCACTTTCCTTTTTCCACCTGTCTCCTCTGAGACTACAACTAAAATTAGACTTTGTCACTAAATGTAGGTGGTAGAAATGCCTTACCTGCTGCCACACAATTGAATATTATTTGGAAAAGTAAAGCAGAAAACAACTTACATAGCAAAGTAAAATCCATACAGGCCTGTACCATAAATTGTATCAGACAGTCTCTCTCTCTCTAGATCCTTCCTTTAGTATTACAGAAATGAATATAATCAGATAATATTCTCAGATGCCTGTAATGAGCACAGGAGATAGAAAGACCAGTTTAGAGAGTGTACCAAAATTTCAGCTATACAAAACCCTGAGGCCATAGGGGCCTAGTTTTTCCTGGAATGGGAGGATAAGTTAGTGTTATATTTGCTAAGAGTAGTATACATGTTGATTCATGCTAAGAGCCCTGTGGTGGCAGTGATATGAGTCTTCTAGGGAAGACAGATTGGAAAGGGGCAGATTACTATTTTAGGGCCATGTGGCCCCGGAACAATGAAGACTACAGGATTAGCAACCTCAGTGCACCTGTAGCTTGCACTTCCTCTGGAAAGTAACTGTCTTCTGCTGGGAAGAATGAATTAGAATAAAGAGGATGCTGGAAATAGTGAAAATCTCCTGAGGAAGGGAAACATCATCAAATAAAAGGGAAAAATGAGGTTTCCTCAAGTCTGGGATATTTGGATATTATCTGTGGTGAGCAGCTGCCATTCAGGTCTGAGTCTTTCCTGATAGGGGACCCCATGAAGGAAGTCCAGCTCCTGCTGCTCTAGAAGAAAAAGCATAAGCAACTCCAGGATCCTAGAAAGCACGGAGCTAGTTGTGACCTGAAACAGTGACTCACACAAGAGGAAGGTGCCAGTGCTCAGGCAGCATATCAGGCATGTCAGCTGGTGAAGGAATTTGTTGGCATTGCACCTCAGCTGGTGCAGATTCTTGGCCTTTTAAAATTTGATGGAGGTGCTATAACAGCTAATGTCTGCTGTGCCTTCAAAATTGCTGGGATCTGCATTTTTCCTGCAAATAGCAGCACTTATTCTAAAAGTGGGCAAAGATTCTGTTCTGTGAAAGTGTTTATGACACATAGCAACCTGGGGACAACTGCAAGTATGGCATGCTTAGGGAATGAGACTCCTGAGGAGGCTACTATAGCTAATATAATTGCCTGGGGAAGTATTCAAAATGTATGTCCTAAAATAAACACTGCCTACTTACACACAATCTATTCTACTGCTCCAGTTCTTTCACAGGAACACTGGCTTCAGGGTTTAATTCCCTAAGACTTCAAGATTTAAAATATTTTTTTTTTCTTTCCTGTTTTCCACAGCTTTTCAAGAAGTTGGTTTGTTTTTAGTTGTTTTTTTTTTTTTATATATAGCAGAATATGTTTTTTTTCTTTTCATTGTTAACTGGTGACAAATGAACTGGACCTATTGTTTGGGTGTCGCGGTTTGGAGTCAGGGCAACCCCCAGACCGATAACAGACCGCTCTCTTTTAACCCCCCTCCCTCCCCAAAGGGGAGAGAAAAGGAATAAGGGAGAGAGACTTAGTGATTAGAAAAAGGAACTAAAACAATTTAATTAAAAAAAATGAAAATGAAGTATATACAAATATGTACAAAGCCAGTACCGAACCCAACCTCCCCCCGATGGTAATTACGTCACCCTCACGGACGCTGTGGAGGAGCTGGACTCTGGCACCGGGTCTCGGAGCGAAGAGAAGAGCCAAAGCCAAAGGGGTAGACCGGAAGCGAAGAGGGACGAGAAGGGCCGGAACAGGGCGAAGAAGGGACCAAAAGGGCGAGCGAAGGGCAATAAGGGCAAAAAGGGCCAAAAAGAGAAGGACTCCCGAAGAAGAAGGGGCAAAACTTCCGGACCCCCGAGCTTATATACTGGATATGACGTGTATGGGATGGAATACCTCGTTGGTCAGTTTGGGGTCACCTGTCCTGTCCGCTCCTCCCCGCAGGTGTGGTCTTTCACTTTCTGCACCCCCCAGTGCAACACACAAACTCTAGCAATGGCCTTGGTTTTGCATTCCATCCCTGGCAGTAACTGTAAACATGAGGTGTTATCACTGTTAGAAGCAGACACTGTCTGCAAAACATGCTGCTAACTCTAGAAAGTGCAGTTAGTTAGAAACCTAAGCTGAAAAGTAAAATCACTGGACAGAATTTGCTTGGTTTTCACCCAAACCAGGACATTGGGCCTCACTAGTCCTAGACTTCTTACTACTAGAAGGAACAAGCTGTCTTGTCACAAGGTTATTTCCATCTTTATCATGGTATGGGCTGATTACTAGCATATGCTGTAAATAAAATGGTAGGCATATGTGTTTATTTCCCTCATGAATCAAGGAAGAACATGTATGCACTGAATATGCTGCTATTGGCAATTTTTATGTGCTCTATTTTCTTTATTGGAGCAAGATATATCTTATACTAGACTGCAGTACCCAGTCATTTACCTATGTGCAGATAGATAACTCTAAATATTAATTTTTTTTTCAAGATTTTTAGATAGATCACTTTTCTGTATGGGACATACTCATTTTAAGACACAGAATAAAAACCTTCAAATGTTACTTAACAGAATCAATATTCTCTGTTTCTCCAATGATGCTGACTTTACAATCCTTCATTAAATAAATCAATGCATTTCCATCACATTGTTATTCTTGCTTTACTGATAAACGAATTTTGTGTCTATCTTTTCTGAAAATTTTATAAATTATAAAGAAAAAATCAAACTTTGCCGTTATAATTTTCATATCTGAAGGAAAGGACTGTATAGAATTTCTGATAAAATTTAGATATAAAAGATTCAAATGTTTCTATTGTAAGAGGATCTTTAAGAAGTCTCTTTCTGAGAGACCAAGTTACTCTGAGTCACAGAAGGCTCCAAGATTATTACTGAGTGACTACAAAATCCAGTTATTTGAACTGAATTGCAGTTCTCTGAGTTTGACCTCAACTGTGACTGAATGTTGCAAATCATACAGTATGCACAATGGAATCAGAAAAAAAAAACCAACAAAAACCAGCAACAGTGAGATGGAAAAGACCTTACAGAAGTAAATTTCTATCAACAGGCTAGTGTTCATAGTGCTATCCAAAATAGCTTTCTGAGTGCTGCCCTTTACTGCTATGAAAAAAACCCAACATTCCAACAAAAACTTCAGTATAAACTCCCCTTATTAACCTGACTGCCACTAACATTTCCTCTCTGGGTTGCTTTTTCTCTAACCCACTAGAGAATTAATGGCTCCATCAGCAGTGGGATATTAAGCCACAATGAATTAGGTGAACTACAACAGGGTTCTAGCTCTTATGAACATAAAAGGTCACCCAAAAAATTGCTAATGCTTAATCCATCCATATCAACATGGAAAGAAGTATGTTTTGAAGGAAAGCACTAAAGGAATATTCTGAAGAATCTTACAAGAATAGTAATATTCAAAAAGGGAAAATATCTGTTAACTCATTATCATATTCTATGGCTGAAAATCTTTGATAGAAGATTTCTTTCCTAGATGTAGTCTGTTTTAATCTGTTATTCATCTGGGTTAGTTTTAGGAAACCTGGTCTTTTTCCTTTCTTGTAAAACTGATAAAATAAGTTTTACTTGTGAAAAACAGCTGTTGGGACTAATTGATCTGTATAACTAGTTGTATCTTTAAGGTTTGGTATAACCTAATATGCAAATTAACTTTATTATCTGGGAACTTTCCTTATGTAAAATATCTTTTGTGCTTTTGTTAACAGTCTTCAGATAAAGAACTGTAGTTACTTACCCATGGCACATAAAATACTAATTCTGTCCTCTTTCATATAAAGATTTGTTTATATTTATTTAGTATAGAGTTTGTATACATTTGTAATAATAAGTAGAAATAAGTAAAACAAGTGAGGAACTTGCTATTCTATCACTTATACTCTAAATTATGTAGAAATTGATGAAACAAGTGAATTAAAAATATTTATTTCTGAACATATCTGTCATTCTTTAACTTAGCTTATAAAGAAGTTATACACAAAGAGAATTAGAAAGAGGAAAGATAATTGCAAAGCTAATTGGAAGAGGAAGTGATTTCTCACGTCAGCTTTTTGTTGTATTTATGGAATGTAAATTGAGAAATGTAGGAGGTTATAATGCCTTGGGTTACAGGAGCACCTCCCTCTTTCTGATGAGGCCTGTGTGTTTAAGGTATTTGCTTGTCTTTTATGGTATCTGGGCATTGCTAAATAAGATAAAAAATTTGAAAATCTTCTACCAAACTACCCTGGTTATTTGCAAAGCTCAAGGAAGGATTTTGTTTGTTTATTTTTTTGAGAGATGGATTGAAAGATTTTAAAAGGTGACAAGCCATTTGGGAGGGTTTGGAGTACCAAGGAAATCCTTGGTAACTGATAATTCAAGAAAATACTTCATCAAACAGGGCTGGCAGGCATGTCTTCACTCCTTTGAACCTTCAGTGTTAATAAGGTTTTGCAAGATGTCATTTCTAAGAAAATTTGTTTTTCAGATATCTAATTCATATTTAGGAGATTTTCAGTATGAGGAACATAACAAAAAGTGACTATGTCTTCATTTGAACAAAGATCTAATATCAATGTCACACAGATCTGCCTTTCAGCAATTTTATTCATAAATCCAATGGCAAAAAAATCTCTGGAGTCACTTAGAAAACTTAGCCTATGTGAAACCAACAGACTATTCATGGTAACTTTTTAATTAATGACTGAATATTTTGAAAGATGTTGCTAGTAGCAAAATGGGGATAAAGGTGGTGTACTCCCATTGCACCAGCAAGGCAGATACTGACTTTACAAAGTCTTCAGATGTTTCAATTGCTTTCTGGTATTTGTCTGGGATGAATCAACTAACTGAATCCTGAAACACTTCACTGAAGGATGCTTTTGTCAAACAGAGAAGAAACAAGAAAAGGCTGACCTCCTTCTTTGCTTACTTAAAGTTGTATATTTGCTAGTATTACATATTTAAAACACTTTCTATAACAGACCAGGCATTAATGTTATGAAGTCATTAAATGCATATCTATTGGAGAGATTTTACAGTGCTTCCAGACAGCAGTCAGAGATGGACTGAGGTATTTCTGGAGATCAAAACAGTCATTATGAGACAACTGAAAATTGATCTTTCTCTTAGTCCCTTTCCCTGCTTGAAAATGGTGGAGGTTCTGGTGGTTGGAAGTGGGAACTCCCAGAAAAGCTGATATTAGCTGATAGAAACAACTGGAAAAAACCCAAACTTCTATCTGGTAACATACAAACCAAACACACTTTGGTTGGTATGTTTGGTTTTTTTTAGTCACTCACTTCTTCCATCACACTCTTATCTCTGTTTTATTATGCTTTATCTTTTTCACAAGCCACTCTGGGTCTAAGTCTGTAACATATTTACATTGGGTTAGTTTAAGACTTCTTTTTTTTTTTTCTACAAGCACCTGCACAGTACATCTTGTTCTTCTAGTGGGAAAATATTGACACATAAAAATAATAAAGAAAAAGATTTTTCCTTAGGAGAACATAATAAATAGGACTATCAGTTTTAGGCTTCAGTCTTCTCATCCACCTGCTAAACGTATGTATTTCATCAACAAGACAAGCAGAACCTGGCATGTGATTAGCAAAACTGAATCTGACCATCACTGGGTCTGTAAGAATGACCTGAAGACATTTTTTCATCTATGTACTAAAAATACATAAATATAAACTGGAATCAGTGCTATTAATTTTGTATCGGTTTGCAAGCCTGATACAATTTCCAGGACTTTGGGGATTTTCAGAACAGATGCATAGTTTTTGTTTTAAGAATATGGGTTTGGGAGAACTGCAGTACATTAGGCTCATTTCCATTATGTTTAGAGGCTTTTTCTACTGTCACTGAGGTTAAACCAAGAGGTCCAAGGTAAAGCAAAATGTGTTACTATAAACCTATGAGAAAAATTAGAAATAAATCACAGAATCACAGAATCACAGAATGTTAGGGATTGGAAGGGACCTAGAAGATCATCTAGTCCAACCCCCCTGCCACAGCAGGATCACCTAGACCAAGTCACACAGGAACAGATCCAGGCAGGTCTTGAGTGTCTCCAGAGAAGGACACTCCACAACCCCCCTGGGCAGCCTGTTCCAGAATTTTGTCAACCTCACTGTGAAAAAGTTTTTCTTGTGTTGACCCTAAACTTCTTGTGCTCCAACTTGCACCCATTGCCTCTCGTCCTGTCATTGGATGACATTGAGAAAAATCTGGCTCCATCCTCTCTACACTCACCCTTAACATATTTATAGACATTGATGAGGTTCCCCCTCAGTCTCCTCTTCTCCAGGCTAAAGAGCCCCAGCTCTCTCAGCCTCTCCTCATAAGGGAGATGCTCCATTCCCTTAATCATCTTGGTGGCCCTGGGCTGGATTCTCTCCAGTAAATCTCTGTCTTTTCTGAACTGGGGTGTCCAAAACTGGACACAGCATTCCAGGTGGGGTCTCACCAATGCAGAGTAGAGGGGGAGGAGAACCTCCCTTGACCTTCTGGCCACACATCTCCTAATGCATCCCAGGATGCCATTGGCCTTCTTGGCCACGAGGATGCATTGTTGGCTCACGGCCATCCTCCTGTCCACCAGGACCCCCAGGTCTCTTTCTCCAGAGCTGCTCTCTAATAGATCACCCCCCAGCCTGTGCTGATACATGGGATTGATTCCAGGAGTGGAAGAAAGAAAAAGTAGTCAAACAACAAGAAAAGTCAAAAGGAATAGCATATATTAGGACTGGGATAAAAACAGGTATATCTACCTTGTGACAGGATGATGAGTGTCATGGCAATATAGGTAGGAAAGCTTCTTGGACAAATCTGTGTGAATGCAGTTTTAAGGAAAAAGTATCTTTCACCATTTACAGTACAGAAACAAAATGGAGCTTTGAGGATAAACTGCTTCTGAGGTAAGGAAGGGAATGTCTGCCTCAAAGGCTAAGAAAATCCTTTTATTGTTTCAAACAGTGTGTATGAGCTATTTATTTTATGGATCTTGCAAGCCATTGCTCTTAACGAGTTGAGAAGAACTGACTGGTGAGATTGACTTCACTCGCCCTTGGTGAACTCCCACTCTGAGGTTCAGTGGTGAATCTCCCTTCCTTCACTATGTCAAGAGCATGACTAATTTACACAATCTATCTCCTTCTGTACAACTTCCACTGGAGTCAATGTGAACTGTGTGCCTGAAGCCAAGGGCAGAATTTGGCTCAGAGAGAGTATAACAGTTCCAGTGCTTTGCCAAATGAAATACATTTAGAGTCTGACATGCACAGTTGGATGCAGTAAGCAAAAAATCAGTTTTGCTGGATACAAGGCTTCACTGACTAGGGCGACTTTCCCCTCATCATTGCTAAAAGATGTGCTTTATAAGAAAAACTGTGCTAGATCAAACCAGAGACTTATCTTTCCTATTGTTCATAGAGTGATACTTTATGCAGTTCCTAAGTTTCCAGTGCTTTGTTGGTTAGGACTTTCTGTGTCAGAGGCTGCATTTTTTATTTAACTCTGCATCAATTATAATAGAAGTTGTGCCAAGTTTAATCGCTTTCTTTGTCACAGTTTCTTGAAACACAGTTCTTTTAACTCATTCCAAATCATTTCCCAAAACTCAGCAGCGGTAACAGCACAGTTGACTGATACAATCTGTACCTCATTTAAGACAGCCATTTAGCTTGTCTAGCTGCTGCTGAACAGCAAGTATTTTACTGCTAAATCACAGTATCTCACAGTTCACCAGCGTCAGGAACACGGGTTCTAATGTGGCCTTTTCTTGTGAGGCTGTACTCATGAAAAGCGATTCTGAACTTCATGCAAATGATTATGTTGTGAATGTAGCCTTTTAGTCCTCTTCTGTCTTTTTCACATTACATGAAGGTAATTCCTGTGGGATCATCTCTTCTTGTCTTTATAAAAATTAATTGAACAAAATTGCACATATGGACAAGAACACAGCTAGTCACAGACTTTTGCAGCCTACAGGAGTCTTCCATGGGAACCATTAGTTGTGTCTATTTGTTCTTCCCTAAATACACAGCGGTACAGATATTTCTGTAAACAAACAACCCTAGAAATAAACCAATGTTTTTAAGTGTTAACTGCATACACCTGCAGTGATCTGAATTTATTTCTGGGTTTGGATTTTTGAGGATTTTTTGGTGTTGTTTTCCTCTGTGAGAACTCTGCTTTTCTTCCCTAGTGTTTTTTTATCTTTGCCTTTAAATTTACAATTCCTACCTTTGGTATGAAAACTCATATGAGGAAATTCATTTGATAGAAGTTATTTTCATAGAAATCACCAATTCATTCATCCTCCTTAAAACAGCAGGTCTTCAATAAGGAACCTGGTCTCTTTGGCCCATCAAAGTTCAAGACTTTTACCAGTTGCTCCCTTTAAAGCAACAAGACAGAAAATCTCGATTTTGGATTGTATGATAGTTTACAATACTTCTGCACAGTGCAGCATACAAGGCCAGATTATTTTTCTTTAAAATTGTCAACACTATGTTCAATGTTCCCAGAAAGCACTTCTTTTCTAGCTAAATGCTTCAAGAATGGAACTGTCATACATTTCACAGATGTAAAGAGAGTGGTATAAAATATCAAGGTGAAAATGCTTTGATTAAAACAATGGGTGGATGTTTGGGATTCTTTTCCCCCTCAACATGTGGATTTTAATAACTGCTGTTTGTTATTAATTACAGAACATACTGCACCTTCTAATAAACACATCAGAGGAGAATCAATCTAATTTGTTATATTCCCCTTTGGGTATGGTTCCTTATATACACAATATTTTGACTAAATCCCGTGACTATATTTTTTTCCATTGACAGCTTAGGGAGGCAAGTTCTCAGCAATCTGAACTACAGGGTATCTGAATCACTAATCATGCTCATAAACTAAAATGCCACACTGTACATGACTGTGAAGTTAGGTGCCTAGAATAGACCAAAGGTGCTTAACTCATGCATTTCTTTGGGTAATTAAACCTTAGCACTTGATACTGAAAGCCTGTAAGTATGTGTGAAGTTAGCTTTCAGCATGTGAGAAGGTTTGCAGAGAGTGAAAGAAGGGGAGAGAGAAGCACTGGTAAGATTAGAACATTATGTAACACAGTGACTATCACCTGGGAGGATCTTGAAATATTTTATGCATCATATTTCCACACAAAATTACTTTTATATTATGTACAGATATCAGTTAGATGTGCCACAGCTGGTATTTTTTTCTTTATTCCCATTTGTACATGAGCATGTAATACAGAGGAAGCAACTTATATGGAACAGACAAAGAAATGGAAGAATCAAAAGACTGTATTTGATTAAGAATAATTAAACAGCATAAAATTATTGCAATCCAAGCATATATATTTAATTAATCAGAATGAATAAAAAAACTTAAGTAAAATATAATTAATTTTATAGAAGTTTCAGATCTTCTTAATAGAATAAATCTCTTGTGTGAAGTATTTAGGTAATGACTATCATAAAGGAGACTGCATTAGAGTGCAATAATGTGTTCTGAAAGACTCCTCTGTTCTGTGTCAGTTAGGAAGAAGATGTCATTATACTTGGCAGTGCATTCATTGTGCCTAACTCTCAATGAGCTGTAGATGAGTAGACTTGGAATGTATGCCAATACTTCCAGAGTACCTGCTACCCTGTCCACAAACCACGCCATCACTGTGATTGTCCCCAAAATATTTTTAAAATGTGTTGCCTCACCTTCTTTATCTTTTGATTGGTTTTGTTCTGTTTTTTCTTTCTTACTTCTTGACATCCTGAATATTCCAGATACATGCTGAACCTATTAAAAAAAAAATCTGACGTATGCATCTAAAAGCCATTCTATTTTTATTTTTGCAAATATTACCTGTGGATACCTGCAAACAGAATAGAGGATTTTTAGTTAGTCTTCTTTATGTCTTCTGACATATTTTGAGATTTATGACTGTTTTGAATACCAGAATTCCTGGAAGTGAGTGAAGTTAGAAAATATCTGTTATACTTTACTACTTTCATTTTTCCAGAGGTATTACTGTATATGAGTGATGTGATAATATTGTGATCCTTTGCCTCTCATTATGGATATGTACCTGCATCTGTGGCCATTATTGAAACCTGGTGGGATGAATCCTATGACTGGAGTATGGCTATTGATGGCTACAAGCTGTTCAGAAGGGACAGAAGAAGAAGAAGGGATGGAGGTGTTGCCCTCTATGTATTAAGAAATGGATTGAATGCAAGGAAATATCCACGAGCCATGAGCAAGTTGAAAGCCTATGGGTAGGAACTGGGGACCAAGGCAACAAGGGTAACCTTGTGGTTGGAGTAGGCCTCCTAATGAAGGGGAAACTATTGAGGAAGCATTCCTACTCCAGCTACAGGAGTTATTACACTCACAGGCTCTTGTCCTGTTGGGGAACTTCAATCACCCTGACAATTGCTGGAAAAGTCACACGGCCAGCAGTAGGCAATCAAGGAAGCTCCTAGAGTACCTTGATGATAACTTCCTGGGACAAGAAATAGACAGCTCTACCTGAGGGAATGCAATACTGGATCTACAGGTCACCTGAGAAACCTAGTGGCTTTCTATGAGACAGTGACTGCATCAGTGGATAAGGGATGACCTATGGGTGTGATCTATCTGGACTTCTGCAAGGCCTTTGCACAGTCCCCACAACATCCTAGTCACCAAGTTGGAGAGGTACGGATTTGATGGGTGCACTGTTCAGTGGGTAAGGAATTGGCTGGATGGCTCCATCCAGAAGATAGTGGTCAATGGCTCAAAGTCCAGATGAAGAGCATTGACAAAGGGTGTTCCTCAGGGATCCATGGTGGAGCCTGTGTTGCTTTTAATTTTTATCAATTATATAGACAGTGGGATTGAGAACACCATCAGCAAGTTGACACCAAGCTGAATGGTGCTGTCAATACACCAGAGGGATGGGATGTCACCCAGAGTGACCTGGACAGACTGGAGAGGCGGGCCCAGGGAAACCTCATGAGGTTCAACAAGAGCAAGTGCAGGGTCCTGCATCTGGGCCAGAACAATTCCCACTATCAATACAGGCTTGTGGATGAAGGGATAGAAAGCAGCCCTGCAGAAAAGGACTTGGGGCTACTGAGAGAGAAGTACCTGGACACGAGCAGCCAGTATGTGCTGGCAGTCCAGAAGGCAAATCCATCCTGGGCTGCATCAACAGAAGTGTGACCAGCAAATCAAGAGTGGTGATTCTGCCTCTCTACTCTGCTCTGGTCAGACCTCACCTGGAGTACTGTGTCCAGCTCTGGAGCCCTCAGCACAGAAAGGACATGAACCTGATGGAGCAGCTCCAGAGGAGGACCATGAAGATGATCAGGGAGCTGGAACACCTCTCATATGAGGATAGGCTGAGGGAGCTGGGATTGTTCAGCCTGGAGAAGAGAAGGCTCCGGGGAGACCTTATAGCCACCTTCCAGTGCCTGAAGGGAGCTTATAAAAAAACTGAAGAGGGTCTGTTTACAAAGACCTGAAGTGAAAGAACAAGAGGCAATGGTTTTAAATTAGAAAGGAGTGGATTTAGATTAGAAATAAGGAAGAAGTTCTTTACCATGAGAGTGGTGGAGCACTGGAACCAGTTGCCCAGGGAGGTAGTTGAGACCCCATCCCTGGAGACATTCAAGATGGAGTTTGATAAGGCTCTGAGAAACCTGCTCTAGTTGCAGACGTCCCTGCTCTCAGCAGGGGGGTTTGGATTAGATGACTTCTAGAGGTCCCTTTCAACCCAGACATTTCTATGATTCTATGATCTAAGAAGGCTTACTAAAAATAGCATAAAGTTCATTTTGCACTATTATGACTAACTATTCTCATTGAAAATGCATGCAATTTATATTGATATTGAATACACATGAATGCATGGAAAGATTAGATTGCACAGTGAAGGAGCAGATGGTCTTTGCCTTGTGGAGCTTACCACCTGAAAATACAAAAGAAGTGTAGGGTGTATGCATGCAAATGAAGGGTTCATCACACAGGAGTATAATGAGGATGAGAAGATTTGACTCACTGGGAAGGAATGAGCAGTGGCCTGTAAGGAAACACCCTGTGAGTTCCAAACATTTTTATTTTTGTTTGATAGGGTTATGGGTAGGTGGAGATCAGTTAAACAGGACAAAGGAAAGGCAGGGAAAGATATGTGAGGGCATTTCAGGATGTGGAGAAGAGAGGGGGAGCAGGCAATGTGATGAAGATGAGGGTAAAGGGAGAGGTGTGGGGGCGAGATTGTTTGCAACAGCAGCACGTGGGAAAGGGTAATTAAAAATCTTGGGTGTCTGTCAGCCATTAAGCCTCTTTTACCTTTGCTATGTCTGCTTCACTGTCAGACTGGATCCTCCCTATAGTCTCTTCCTCATTCCAGGCTGCTCCTGTCATTGTTTAACAGAGTTGTGCATGAACCATGTGTGCAGATTGAAGCCATAAAATTATACAGTGTGCTTAACTGAAAGATTGAAAAATTACTTTACTGAGACAGTCTACACAATAGTTGACACTTAGGCTACTGTAGTCAGTAAGAAACCAATGATTTTTCCTTTGGCAGATGGAAATTGTTCTTACACCACATTAACTTTAGGGCTGGAAGGGGAAATTCTCCCTATACCTATTCCTCTTAAAGACTCAGATAGCTAATAATATTTCTCACTTATGCTTGAGACAGAAATTTCAAAAATGGTCTCAGTAAAGTAATT
>VYZU01056133.1:0-83545 GCA_013401355.1 Ceyx cyanopectus | reverse complement strand
GCAACTCTCCAGCACTTGTGGAGACATGTGGTCCTGTGTAAAGGAGAGTGGGAGGTGGGAGAGACCCTCCCATCCTCTGGGAAGTGGGCTGGAGAGATGAGGCTGCAGTTCAGAGCAGGAAAGGATGGGGGGATTCAGAAATTTCATGGACTCAGGATGCCAACTGCTTTTGTTCTTGAGCATTTAAAAGGTTAAAAGTCTTCTCGGATAAACACCATGTGCTAGCCTGAGAGGTACCACCCAAGGGGAAAAATAAAAAAAAAAAAAAAAAAAAAAGAGGGCAAATTAAAAAATAAGCCTCACACCCACTAGTCTGCAATCAAATCTGCTCTGTCATGCCGAGGGACTGCTGCAGGAGGAGAGGAAAGCGCTCGCTCCAGCCCTCATCATTCTGATGATTCATCGCTCCGAATTACCAGAGGTCTTTGGGGACAGAAGCCCCAGGATCACACCGACTTCTTTAGGGATAATAAACACTCCTGGTAAACACTCTCTCCCCGTCCCCTCCACGTTCACCTCGCACAAATAAAGTGAGTCACAGATCCCACCCCACGACGGGTCACCGGCTGGCTCCCCGCCCTTCCCGGCCACCCGGCATCACCCCGGGGCCGGTGCAAAGCACGGGGTGCGAAGCACGGGGTGCTGCTCTGCCCGCCAGGAGATGCCCACGCGGGCACACACGGACACACGCATCTGTGCATAAGGCACTTTCCTGGTTTCTTGTGGGCTTTTAGTTGTTTTTCAAGGGAGGGTGGCAAGGCGCCCTGCCAACGCCACGACACTAAGCGGCGCGTTCCACGGGAGGTGTTGACAGCGGGTCATAAATCCCAGCCCTACCTAACATTTACAGGAACATTAGAAAAGGAGTGAAGCGGCGTGAGCTGGTTCCCAGGGCAACCAGACAAACACAATAAACAGGCCGCGGAGGCAAGAGTAAGTTACACCACGCTCCTGGGTCTCAAATTGATCACTTTACATTAGCCTTCTGCTCTCGCTGCTCCTGAAAGCTCTTTATTATTATTATTTGAAAGAAAGAAAAACCCCAAAAACACACACCAAAAACGCCTTGGTATTTTTTTAGTGCAGATCAGCGCGAAATCGATGAGTTCCTTTGGTTGCTTGTCTTTAGAGGGCTTTTACTGCACTTTAAAGCTTCTGTGAAAATAATAATGGCTATTAATAAATCTTGCTGAAGAACGGCATCCCCCTCCTGCAGAAGAATATTATTAATAAGGTGTCCAGCAACTCAGGGCTTTTGTTGGCCCACTAAAAAACTAGTTTTGAGGGGTGTTTTTCCTCCACACGGATACAAGATTAACTGTAAAATGTATGTGGTGGCTATGCCAGCTTTCTCTGGACTCAGCAGCCTTCCTCCCACTGCTCATGTAAGCAAACGAGAGCTTTGGATCCAGCTGTCACTCAATTTAGAGGACTGTTGTGAACTCAATTGAGTCACTGTAGCTTGGAATCATCAAGTCCTGTGATGATCTGTACAAAACAATGACACTTAGTTGTCTTATTAACCAGCCAATTAATTTCATTTATATACAGTGTGTATATTACATCAATATTTTCAGATGCATACCCTAAATATTCAGAATCCAGACAGCCTAAGAACAGCAATGAGCAGCTCCATTTGAGATGGGAGAAGGAAGGTGAGAAGTTTGGGGTTGACCTGATAGTTTGGGAAGAAGACCTTAGAAGTTCCTCAGCTTTTAATACCACCCACAACTGACTTATCCACTGATGCATCCTCAGTGCTGAAAGAACCAATTTGTGCAATTTTTCTCCAGTCCTGCCCATCCACTACTTCAAATAATATTGTGCCTAAGGCTTAGTTATGCTTGTTGAGCCACCTTCCTGTGGCTTCCAAAGTTGTTTTGGCTTGTCCCATTTCAGGATGGGCTAATATGGGGAGGCCCCATCCCAAGAGAAGTGTCCTGGTGATTCTGCCTGGGTATAAACTGGATGAGTCAAAAAGCAGCATATGGAATATGTGAATCTGGAAATCCTGAATGATGCAGCAGGAGTCATGCAGTTTCTCTCCTCTACTTCTCCTGACCTGTCCTCTCACAAGGAGCAATAGTGAGCAAAGAGAAAATGCTTAGAAACAAGTGGGTTAACAGCCCCAACATTTTAAAGGCTCCTCAGCAGTGGCTGGAACACTTCAAGTGTTATCCAAGGCTTTCTGCACAGTAATGACATTTGGAAGCGTGGATACCAGACTGACTTACAAGAGAAGGGTGGGGTAATCACATGCTCCTGGTTTCTTTGCCATATTTAGCTCCATCCTCTCCAGACTGCCACAGCTTACAGGCTTAGGTTGAGCAGCCCTGCCAAGAAACAAGCTGTTGGCCCACAAAACACCAGGGTGGACGGCTGCTGAGTGAGAACACATCCACCCACGCCTGCCTGAGTGCAAAGGAGACAGCTTTCTGTGTAATAACTGTGTGAAGGCAGGGCTAAGAGTGGAGGTGGCTTTGGTTTTTTTTTTTTTATGACCAAATCACCGCCCTATTGATGACTAATTAGAAGGAGTGAGGGCCAGATGGCCAGCTTCTTTAATGAGGGCAATTAAGGATCCAAATGCTTTCATACAGTGCTATTTTTCCTAGAAAGACTAAGCAGCTATGGAGGTCCCACCTTCTGCTCCAGACACAAGCCAGCAACACAATCCTAGAGCACTTAAAAAAAAAAAGGCAGATGTGATAAGGAAAAAACCAGAGCATGTTTTCAGCAGGGAGGCTTCGTGTCAAACCTCACTCTCCAAGGTCTATGCCAAAGTCCAACCCCTGCACACCTTCTCCAAACTAAATACCTTGTCTTGCTAGGCTTGCCCAGCTTCACTTTCTCTAATTTATTACTTTTTTTTCCCCTGCTGCA
Organism: Ceyx cyanopectus; assembly: GCA_013401355.1. Classification (NCBI taxonomy): domain Eukaryota; kingdom Metazoa; phylum Chordata; class Aves; order Coraciiformes; family Alcedinidae; genus Ceyx; species Ceyx cyanopectus. The sequence goes on along the minus strand of VYZU01056133.1, from coordinate 80,662 downwards.
AACTCTGCTCTCCTGAGTCATGGTCATGAGGAGAAGAGCTGTAACTGTGAAACAGAATTTCCGATTTCTAACCTGAACAGACACTCTGAGCAGCCCACGAGGTTTCCACCCTTGTTTTGCAGGTTTTCAAGAGGGTGTCTAAGCAACTGGCTTGGGAGTGTTTATTTGAACTGAGGGAGCTTCCTGAGGCTCTGTTGTCACAAGAGTTCTTTCTGTCTGGCCACCTGAGGTTTACAGGACATCCATTCCTACATTACAATGCTACCTGAGGGCCTCTGGAGTTTTTAGCCTGTTTCTCCCCACAAGAATCACATGAAAACACTTAGATTTCACAGGTGGGGACTCTGGGAGGAGGAGGAATTTGGGAACTCTGGGAATTTGTATTGCACAGAATGCAGAAAATGAAACATGGAAATGAAGCCCAATTTCCAAGCTCCAGACTAGTTATTTACCTGCCAAATCAATCTGCTTGCTACTGCACTTAACCACTTAGAAAGCAGAGTCCAGTTCTATCATGGGTCAGATATCAGCAACCCTGACTGATGGGGTGTACAAAAGCAACCACACTAATGTACTCTCACTCAGCAGAGATGCTCAGATGAAAAACTCCCAGACCTGCAGCCAGTTCTACCTCCCAGTGACCTTAGGGATGCAGAATTGGTCTCAGCCCTCAACTTTTTCACAAGGAAACTTAGTCATTAATAAAAAAAACAATGCTTAAAAAACCAACATATTTTTTTAGCCCTTCTATTCACAACACATTTAATTTTCACAAACAGATTTTTGTTCTGAATAATCCAAAGGGATAGCTAAAAATTCCATTTTATTTCCAGTAGCCTAAGTAACTCCACCTGCTCACCAGCTTGGTTTGAGGGCAGACTGAGCTGTTCCAGGGCAAGGGGCTCCTCAGGTGAGTGAGCCCTCTCACCTGGGAATGGGCAGCAGAGGAACCCTGCACATTCCAAAACATCCAAGGGCTGCTTGGAAGCGTTACACGTCTGAGTGCACTGGAGTGGATCAACCACAGACACGATGAGGTTTGTGGTGTGTCTGAGTGTAACAACAGCAACCCAAGGCTCCCTGAGATTTCCCGGACGTGTAAAGCTGCTATAGATTACATATGTTCCATTAAATACGCTGGGAACTCCAGGGCAGCAGAACTGGAGCTGTGGCCCTGTCAGCTCCTCTGATGCTTAGGAAATCATCCCAGTGTTGCCAGGACTCATGACTACGTGGTGTTAGACATGCTTCACTCTTCCCAGAAACACTCTGGGTAGGAAACTGCCCTGGGCATGGCCATCCACTCACCCCTCTTCTGCCAGCCTGGGCCCCAGTTCTGGTGAGGACCATACAGTGACCACAGCTCTCTCGTGCAGAAAACAGGGAACCCAGTGTTCCTTGGGAGAGGAGATCTGGGTTGTTTCTTCCAAATGACAGAAATAACAAGCTTTAGAAAAGTTGGTGCACCGAGAGGTTGGCAGACTAAAAAGCTGGCAGTAGAGAGAACTTCTGAAGCCCCCAGCAGCTAAAATTGTCAGTGCCTTTGAGAAAGGAGCTGCTGGGAGCATCGCTGTAGTTTTCAGGATGTTACCAGGCAAGTGGCAGCAAATATCTGTGACAAGAACTTTGTCCCCAGATTCCTTGAACAAAAATCAATACTTGCCCAGAGAGAAACCCTCAGGTTGGGTAGTGAAAGGAGGTCCAAATTCTCTACATGTTGTCCATATGTTCTCCATCCCAGAAAGTGGCAGTCACCACATGTTCAAAAACCACATAGATGACGCACTTCAGGACATGGCCTAGTGGCTGTGGAGGTGTTGGGGAGTAGGTTGGACTAGGTCTTGGAGGTCTTTTGCACCCTTAGCAATCCCATGATTCTCTATAGAGGCCCTTGCTTTCATTTAGAGGAGAAAAATATGAAAGAAGCTACAGATTTCTGTTGGGTTGGTAAGTTGATGCAAAAACATGTGCCTAGCAAACAGACAAACTGAAGCTCCTAAAGGAAATGTCTGAAGAGTTTGTGCTTCTGGCAAGACAGAGGCTAATGGGTAGTTACAGAGCAAAGAAATGTGCTGCCCACTGACCCTGTGGGTACGTGAGCAGATGGAGGCTTGAGAAGAGCACAAAGGCCATTTAAGGGTAAAAAGGTCCCCTGGGAATCTCTGACGTGTTCTGGGGATAAGCCGAGGCAAACAGAAAAAGGGCTTAAAACACTAATAGTGGGCAGAGGAGAGACAGCCTAAAAACCCAGGGGTTGAGCTCCCTTTGTAGCTATTTGTGGTACTGGGTAGGATTTCATTCGTGGTTTCTATTCTTTCCCTCGCCCTTAAGAAAATGTGATGAATTCTGGGAGCTGACTGGCAATCAGGCCCAGCATTGCAAAACCAGCCCACCCTCCTCATTCACACAGTCCTGCTCCCAACCAGGCTGTCATGCTGGCCATCCAGAGCCTGGCAGGGTTATCCAGGTGGTCTTCAAAGACTGTGTCCAGCACACAGCTTGCCAGACATTATTTCACAACAGTCCCAGGTTGGGGAAGTTCCATCACTGAATATCTTCAAGGTCAAGTTAGATGGAGCTTTGCACAACCTGCTCTAGTGGGAGGTGTCCCTGCCCATGGCAGAGGGTTGAAGCAACATGATCTTTAACATCCCAGCCCAAACCAGTCTATTATTTTTGTACAGGTATTATCTCCTCCAACAACCCCTCATATGTTCCATGTCAATGTTTTTGAGTCCTATCCTGGCCAGGATGCCAGGCCACCTCACCATGCCACTGCAGCAAGCACAGGTTTCACAGATTCTCAGTCAGAGTAAGGAAGGGTGGGAATGAGCTATAAGCCCTGCGTCAAACAGTTACCTGTAGCTAATATTAAGCAGCAAGAAATGTATTTGTAAAGCTTATGGGAAAGTTTCTGGCCTTCAGTTGAAGCACTTGATTCAGGTTTGGGAAGCAGCTCAGCTCCTTTGAGAAGTCAGCTATAGGTTCCAACCTACACATCCCACTCTAGCCACAGGACATAGACACAACATCACAGGAGACCACTGCCCTTGTTCCCAGATGCCTTTTCCCTCAGCAGGTACCACTGACTTGCTCAGGGATGGGGAGAATTGGCCCCACAGCTTTGGATTCATGATGGGTCACCCAAAATACCCTTCTACTACAGCCACATCACCTGCTAAGTAGCAATGGGAATGTTTCCAACTTGCAGTGTGTTGTTATTTTGGTCAGGTGCTCTGTGATTTTCAGCATGTAATGTAAAAAAAGATGACTTAACACACTGTTGTGGTTTAACCTCTGCAGGCAGTTGAACACCATACAGCTGTTTACTCACTACTTCCCCCACACTTTCTGGGGGATAGGAAGGAGAAACATAAGGAATACAAAAAAAAAAGACTCCAGGGACTGAAAAAGATAAAAAAACCCAACAGCACTAACCAAATGCTAGACAAAGGTAGCAATAGAAACTCAGAAGGTCCTACCTGTTCCCAAGGCTCCAACTTTCCCTGCTCTGACCATACTGCAGCAAGCTGAAAACAGGAAGCCCTCCCCTGGCCCAACCCTCCCCTTATATAGGTGCAGGGCTCAGTAGGCTACGGACGATCCCATTGGCTGGCTGGGTTGTTTACCTGGGCTGTGGCCCCTCCCAGCTGCAGCCCCTCCCAGCTGATTGGCCCACAGCTGCTGGTGATAACGAACCTGAACCCAGGACACACACTGGATAGAAAAAGCCATTTTCTGTCCTCCTGTGCTAATGGGTCAAGTGAGAATCCAACCTTTTTTCCAGGAGCATCTTTGTACCCATAATTTAATACAGCAGATCTGACACTCAGAGCTGCCCATGAGCCACCTGTAGGCTGCTATTTACTGACACTATGGACTCACTACACCACCTAGATGTCATCTAAGCTATTGCTTTGTACGTGTGGGCAGGTTATAAGCATCTATTTAGTCCCTCTTTCAGAACCCCCTACCAGCATGAAGTGAGATCACTGCATCATTTCCCTCAACATGCTCCTGGCAACTTCATCACATTGCTCTGAGAGCTCCCTGGACAGGGTGGCTTTTGGATGTTCTCTCTGATTACCTTCTAGCCATACCTGGCCCAGATTTGCAGTTTTGATCCTCTTTTCCATCTGAGTCTGGCTCTGAAGTATTGAGCAGATCATTTCCCAGAGTATAGTTTTTCTAGCAAGGACGAGCTTTGTGAAACACCTCAGCTCTCCCACCTGCTGCTGGACCTGCTTCAGTCTGCCAGGAACTTTCTCCTCCTTCACAAGATGTGCCAAGGTACAGTCCTCCACGTGCACCTGCACTTGGAGGCACCTGAAAAGACAAAACACCACCTATCCCATGACTTGCTTCTGGTTGGAGTCCAACAGAGGGATGGTTAAACACTTTTGTTTCTGCAAAACTGAACACATGATGCAAGAGCTCTCCGGTGACTGGCTCTGAAAAGCATCCAGAAAATCAGCTTGTTTCCAGTTTCCTTATCACTGTTGCTGCTCTGTGTGCTATAGAATAGAGGTGTTTGCCAGTAACAAGCCAATAGGCTCATGTAGAACTTCCTTAAGGACTTCCCTGAAGCACACAGGGCCAAATTCATACCTGATGCAGCTGCCCTGCCTTCCCCCCAGTGAAACTGATAGCCTTTCCACCTGGGTAAATTGGAATTATCTTTTCTGTTTGTTCATTTACTGAAAGCATCAGGTGTTGGGTGAGCCTTTGCTGAAAAAGTGTATTACAAATCCACCCTAATCTTTAATTAGACACCTCATTGTTCTCCTGATCAGCTCCCTCCATGTCTTGGGGCTGGTTCTGCAGTGTCACAAAAGGCAGGTGTCCCAGAGCAAGGCTGGAGTTAAAGTCACATCAAGTAGCACTAGAAAAGCCAGATCTCACTACATGTGTTTTCAAGATCACTCAGCCCCCTCAGAAATGTTTTATTGTACCACAGAGCAGAAACAAGCTACAAAAAAGGCCAGGATCTCCATGAAATCTGAAATCTGTCTATACTGTGTCATACAGCCTGAGAATCAGCAATGATGGGAGCTATGAGCAGGCTCCAGACACAGGTACTGTGACACAGCAACACCTAAAAGAGTGCCCTTAATTCTCAATATTGTTGTGTTTTTTTTAACTTTGACCTCAATTTATTCTTAGTTTTCTCACACTTACCATGGTCTTGCTGCACAGTCTCTATGCAGGGTGTAAGAGTAGCAGTGGGAGGGCAGCCAGAAAGTTCTTTTCAGCTTTTGGGCAGCCTTCACCATGGCAGAGTGACCATCATGCTGCTTGCTGGAAGTGTTGGTGATACCAGAGAACACGGTGTCAATGGCAAGTGGGTTCACCAGCTTCCTCGTGGGGGTCCCCTCCTTCCTGAAGATCCCTGGGGAAAGTAAAAACCCAAAGGGTTTCAGAGTTAGCAATAGAATAAATCAAGCAGAGGCTTGGGGAAGGGGTGAAGGTCAGGGAAAACTTGTTTCTAATGAGCATGGGAGCCTGACTTAGGTGTCGTGATCAGCTACAGATCCTTTGGTTGGCTTTTTTCTGTTACCTGAAGGCAAAACTTTACAAAGGGAAGGATTCTGAGCAGTCTCCATCAAGGCCATTTAGAGTAGGAGTAGGGAGGAGCACTGAAATGGTTAAAAGAATTTATATTAACAATTTCCAAAGTATAAGAAAAATTGCAATGTGTTTTTAATTTGAAATACAAGTTTACTGTTGATTCGTTCATCCCACTCCCTGGAAATGCCTCATAGACAAAAACCTCTCCAGGGTGAGCAGAAACACCTCATCTGCCATCAGTTCTGAGACAAGATCATGGTGAGAACCTCTCCAACACATGAAGTTTTCTATTGCTACACCAGGTGCTTCAGAGGGAAGGTGAAGAAGCCCTTGGTATGGGGGTGTGGATGATCTGCCCTCCTCAAGGCTCTTCCTTGGCCAGGAAGGAAAAACAGATGGTGGTTTTTACACTTTGTGACTAAAATTCTTTCTGGTTCCACTGGAATAGGAGTAAATATGGTGATTTACAGTAGCAGAGGACCTCATTCAGTGATTTTTCTTACCAGATTAAAGTTTTTTTCCACCAAGCAAATCCTTCCTTCTTATCCAAAGGGAATATATAGGCCACAAGTTTCAATCCCTCTTCGAGCATGCTCAGTTCACAGTCATTTTAATCAGAATTTTGACATTCAAATCCCTTTAGGCAGCTTTAGAAATGGCAAAGCAGTTGCCCCCCTGGAGGCCTAATTAAAAGCTCAGTTATCCAACTGGAAATCAGAGCACTGGTTCCATGACAGCACTTCTAGACCCTAGTTTGTTTTACAAACCTGCAGCAATCTAATTGCATCTCCTGCGCAGTGGAACACATGATCCAGTTGCTAGCAGCATTTCCAACAAATGTCAGAGAGGTTTGTTGGTTTTTTGGGGTTGGTTTTTTGTTTTTTTTCTTTTTATAGAAGGAAAACTTCAGCCTCGGTTTTAAACAATAAAATCTGTTTTAGTAAGTTTCCCTGTTGCCAAATTAATGCTGAGTGTGCTTTGCTTCTCTGTTTTGCTTGTATGTGTCTAAGTTTCCTTAAGAGAAAAAAAAAGGGGGGTGGTTGGGGAGGAGCAGGGAGGGAACATGGGGTTTTTCCAATAGACTGATGGATCCTCATGATAAATAGAGATGAAGAATCTGTTCTCTGGGGTGCCACAGAAGATCAGGATGTTCCTTCAGATTTATAACAGTACAAGAGAAGGAAAATTTCGATCAAATTACATCTAGCTCCATAAAAGTTATTTAGAGTTGATGAATAAATAAATACTTCATTAGACTTCCCTGAAGTTTATTATATTGAATTAAGGAAAATTCAGAGCAAGGTCTGAGCTAATTATTGATCTTAAAGCTCATGCTCTTCAGCACCAGTTCTTGGCTCACTACCTACTAAATGACTAGGACTGGTCTTTGACCAAAAAAAAAAGAGGTTTTTTTTTAAAGAAAAATTAAATATTCAAATAAAATGTTTTGTTTTCTGGAAAAAAAAACCAGGATTCTATTAAAAAGAAAGAAAAGTACCTTGGAAAATCTTGTTTTTGTCTTTACTGAAAGATAAAACATTTCATCAAAAGCCTAAAGGAGCCTTGGTCAGAAAGATCATCTTAGTCTTTCTTGGAAGGATATTTGTTATCTCCTTTTTAGCCTATGAGTGTCTTTTCTGGGCATTGTCCTTCTCCTGTGTTGACCCATTTCCCTCCAGTGAGGTGGGAGACTGGGGACCATTGGGAAGGATGTAGTGAGATAAGGTGACTTAGCCCAGGTAGGTAAATTCTTCTTTAATTCATCCCACCTGCAGCTCCCACCAACTGGAAAATACAAGCTTCTCATCTATTTTTTTTTTTCAAGGAGTTCAAATTTCTTTGGTTTTATGTCAGCCAGTTAAAGAAGGTTCCTTTTAATTCCCCTTCTGTGACCCCCACCAAAACTTTGGTTATTTGGGAACATTTTACATGAGTGAATGGCACGGAGCTGGGCTTGGGTCGTGTCATGTGTTGGAGAATTTATGACTAAATTAGCATTACAAATGGAAACTGTCCTTGCACGCTCCTGTAAATGAACCTTTGCATTGACACGCAGCGTAGCAAAGTCAGCACGTCCAGCTCAGGCTGGAAAAAATGTCCTAACTTGTTATATACTTCTTTTGCTCATCTAATGTTATTTTGATCTTCGCTGGAGTTTCTCTGCCACATAAATAATCCTCTGCACCTTCCCTAAATAACCCACTGCACATTCTGCAGCTCTGACGCTGTTTTAGCCCGCGCTCCCTGTAAACAAGATATTTTGGGGGATCCTCAAATTGTCCCTCTTTTCTACTGGATTGAGTCTTTCTCACTTCTTGTCCTAAACTCTCCCAGAAGTGGGTACCCATTCTGTGGTGCCATTTGGAACCGTTGGCATCTGAGCTGCCAGCTCTCTCTTGGATGAAGAGCAGGGTATAGATGTGAGGTCATTACCAGCTAACCTACTCTTCTACAACTGCATGTTTACAGTCTCTGGTGGGGGGCTGCACCATTGTGTTTGTTTTCTGCCCCTGTCAGAAAGCAGAGTGCTGACAGTCTGCCTCCATGAGGGTTTTTTTGTGTGTAGGGGGGTGTTATTTGTGTGCAATTTCAGTGCTGGCGCATTTTTGGATGAGTACCAGAATTTACTAATTATCACTTTAACCACTATCCACAAAGAAGGGGGCAAGAGGTGAAGCATCCAAAGAAAACAGTTAAAATCTTATTACCAGTGTTTCGACAGGGCTGCCTTGTATTTACAGGAAGGGCTTCTTGCTGTGAAAGAGAAAGAAAGTTATGATGTCTTTTTCAAACCGAGGAGGAGTCAACTTTCTTTACACACCAGTTTTCTCTCTGTATGTTCTCCAGAGGGAAATGCTGCACTAGGGGGGAAAGAGGCTCTGGAGCAGACCAGCAAATCAGGAGGGTTTGGCTGGACCAGGCTCAGCTGCCACAGGGCTGGACTCGACCACCCCGTGCCCTGCATTAAGTCGTAACTCCCTGGAGCACACGTTCAGAAAGTGGATGAACCATGCGACCCAAAGAAGGGAAAAGCTGACATCCAAATACCAGCTACAGCTCAGAGCTGGAAAGTTCTGAGCAGGGCACGATGCCGGCTCCTCTCACCTCTCCCACCAGAGCATCTACAGCTTTCCCTACAGCTTTTGCAGCTCCACCAGCAGAAACTTTGTCATCTCCCCATCCGTCTGCTGCCGAGCCAACGTCCAAATGCTTTTCTAATGCTTGGCTACCTTGGAGAAAAAGCAGTGCTTGAGGCCTGGGCAGCAATCAGGGGTAATCTATCAGGTGCTGCCTGAGGTGTGCTGGCACCAAACCCTCCCACCCATCTCCGGTTAACGGAGAAGGTCTTTTCTGGTTTTAGCCTCCATTACATGCCCTGGTATTACCACCAGAAGTTGTTACCTGCCTATCGTCACTACAGCACACACTTCATTACTCCCTGCACCAAATCCCACCTCCTGCTTCCCAGCCTGTCCCGGGACGACATGCTGGAAAAAGCATTTGCCAGTCAGTTCAGGAAGTTTTTAAAAATAAAAAAAAAAAAAAAAAAAAGAGAAAGGTTCAAGAAACGAGATTTTTTTCTACCCTGCCGGTGCCTACATTTCTAGTTTGGTTTTGGTTTGTTTGGTTTTTTTCACTGGAAGCTGAGGACACTGACTCTTACCTATCTGGAAATGAGACCTGTTCCCCTCAGATGCTGAACTGCATTTGATTCTGAAAACTGCAGACCAAAGCCTGCAGAAAAACTTCACACGTTTACTTGACAACTGTGAAATTTCATTGTACACAGAGTTCAGAATATCTGAGTAGCTCTATCGGATTAAAAAGCTAGATTGTGACAGTACATCAATAGGCAAGCTTGACAGCAACTTAAAAATAGCTGTGTTGGCTTTGCCCCTTGATTGGAAGATCAGCAATATTTGTCTCAGGAACATGATATGTGTTCATGTATCAAATGAGATAAATTGACATCATTTGGAACATGGTTGCCCTTTAAAACTGAATTGCCTTTTTCCCTATGGAGAAAGGAGAGCAGAGAAAACTTGTTGATCATCTCACAGCAATAGCAATTCATACATTATTGTTATTTTTCATTCAGCTTTAATGTGGGTCCTGCCCCACAGGATTTGCCAGACCAGTTACTCTCTGAAATCTGTCTGGAAAATGAATATAATTGTTGCCCAAAATAATAAACTAATTTACTGTCATCCCTAAAGGCAAGTAACAGCTTGGGGCTCCAGGCTGGCATGCAGCACCTGCCCTGCACACACAGCAGGAGGAAGCAGCCACCACAACCCATGTCACCACGATGACCCTGAGCTGAGAGTGCAGGAGAGCAGGGGACCATTTATTGCCTCCTTAATCCCTTTGCAGATCCACAGAGCAGGATCAGCCCCCCTGGGTGGGCAGCTTGCTTTGAAAGGCACTTTACAGAATCTTTGAAGAAGATCTGCAGGAAGCTGGAGCTGATGGAGCTGGATGGGGCATGAAAGAAACCCAGCAGTGGGATGAACTGGGGCTGGGTCAGCACATGGGGCTGCCTCCATTCCTCCTGCTGAGGGGTTCTGGCTTCTCCAGGCATCTTTGCATCAGGGACAATCTTGCTGCCAAGATGTGGGAGATGCATAAGCCCCTCTCACTGACCCATCAGCAGAACCACATGTGCAACCAGGCCAGTACTTCTCTCAATGCTGCAACTCATTAACAGTTGTCATTATGCACAATAATAGAGTAAAAAGCTCCTTCCCCTCCCCATCTGCTCTATGTTCTATGTAACAGCAAAGGATGGGCATGGTAATCTAAAAGAAAAAAAAAAATCCCAGAAAAGAGGGATGTAAGGCTAAAAAACCTCTTATTGGGACCTGTCACAAGCCTTCTTGCACCACAGGAAAACAACAGCAACCCAATTGCAAAACAACTTTAGCCCAAATATAATCAACACTTCATGTCATGGCATGTCCAGGGACTTCCCACTGCAAATGCTCCCTTGCCCAAATACTCACTGACAACATTTCTTTTTAGGTCTGCATTTTCCTTTTGGCAAGGTAATGGTGTCCAACGAGCAGGCTTCTCTCCCTCTGTAAATAAATTTGGGATTATCAAACAAATACTTTGCTCTGGATTTCCTCCCAATACTGCCTCCTGGTCCTTCTGGGATGGGGAGAGGCCGAGGGCAATCCAGATTCCTGCCAACACCAGAAGAGAGGGCATCCCTGGGGACAGCTGGGTACAAAAAGCACTTCCCTGCACTCTGGACAAGCATCATCATGGAAACACGGAGCTGCACCTACACAGGTTGTTCCATCCTGCCAATAAACCTGGCAGATCAGGACTGGATGTTGGTATTTTAAGCCAGGCTCACCTTTTATTCTTGTGATTGCCTCCAGACTCTAGTTGGTTTCTCTGCTGGAATGGTGTGTCACACACAGCAGGAAGATGATCCTGTACAACCTTATCTCACACTGAGTTTCAACACGTTGGCTCTCAACTCTCAGTTTTTCTAAGCATTTCAGATTCCACCCTGTCCATGGGCAATTTGTTATATATTCTACTCAGCTGGCCAACATTCAGCCTTCCTGCTACAGACTAAGGGTAAACTGGTGTCTACCTGGGGGCTGTAGCACCCCTGAATAGCCACATTTGTCAGTGACCTGCAGCATCAGTGATAGAACACAACTCAGACCCTCCTTAAGACAAAACAGCAGCCAGAGGGGATTGGCATCTCCCCCTTGGCTCTCAGAGAAGCCTTTGATTTCCAGATTTGCAGTTGAAAATCAGTTTCCAGCTAATAAAAGGCAGAGACACAGATGCATAAAAACTTTCTTCATCTCGTATAACGTAAAATGCAGTTGCTAAATTAGAAATTCAGATCTTCCATGTACTTGGCTGAATGGAAATGGAGACTCCAAATTGCTGATTATTAACCACAATGAGCTTGGCTGCTTTTGTTATTCCCCCCCCTCCCCAAACCCCCTTCCCACTCTTGCTATGACATCCTCTCTCTTTTTCATACCAGCCCTTCAACCACGAATCCCAAGTCATAGTCAGATTTGTGTTTCAGTCTCGGGTCTCCTGCCCATTCTCTTACTCATATAAAATGGTGCAATTAATTTATTGCAGTCTCGCCACAGTTGTTTTATTCATCATCACTGTAAAGTTCCTGTGAAGTACGCCCAGGAGAGGTAATATCATTTTAAGAAAACTGTCCTGGTGAAAGAAAGCTGAGGGCCCAGCAAGGAACAGTCAGCTTATATACTGTCAGCTTATATACCTGGAGTGTGTTTCTGAGAGAATATTTCTTCCAATAAACCATTTTTTCATATGATAATGAGTATAGAGCCTGTTCAGTGAAGAAGCTGCACAGTAAACACATGGAAAAAGTCAAAGAGAAAAAACCCACCATTGACAGACACCAGAATGAAGCTGAGTGAGCTATGGTAAATTCATTGAGAGATCCACTCTTGCTTACATAAGGGTCCAGGATGAAAATGCAACTGCTTATTCAACAAGGAAATTATCAGGGGTGCTACAGTGCAGCTCTGGTTCTGTTAAAAAGCCCCTACCCAAGAGCTCAGGGATTGCCTGAGGGGTTTGGATCCCCTCTTGGCTGTCCACAGGAAAAAGGCAGCTCTGGCTCCTGAAGTTCTCTGAGACTTCTTTTGTAATGCCTTTTGACTAAGGCAACTTGATGGATACTAGATAGTCATGATGTTATCTAGGGTTTTACAAGGGGAAAAAGACAGCCCAACCTCACAAACCATCAGTCTGAGCAAGCTGCTGTGAGGTTACTTGGCCTTCTCCATGAGTCTGAGCTGCATGTTGGTTTATTTCGATTGAGTTAAGATTGCTGGTAGAAACCTTGACACATCTAATTGGGTTTTATGGGCTGTAGGCATGCAGCTAATTTGACTTTTACTATCTAAAGAGGTATGTGTGAGTCTAAATCATGGTCTACAACCTGTCTGGCTCAATGCTTTCTTCATGCCAAGTTGAGGTGCTGAAATGGGCTCTCCTTTTTTTGTTTCTCAATTTTTTCAGTCAATACCTGAAAACCTCTGAAGCAACATTAGCCTGGGCCATTGACAAACAGCTGTCATTCTGCTTCCAGAAGCCCATCAGTTTTTTTTTTTTATGGTTCATTTTAATGGCTGTGCAGAACATTACAAGGGTCTGCATATTAAAAAGAAGAAAAAAAAAAGAAAAATAAAACCAACAAGCTGAGATACAAAACTGGACTGTCTTACTATGACATAGTGCCATGAGGTTCCCAGACTGCTGTTAAGAAAACATAGCTCATACACAGAGTGCCCCTGCCCAGCTACGCTTCATCTGCCAGGAGATGTTGAAATTGTGCCTTCCTGGCACTGCCTTTATTTACCACAGTGGCATTGACTTCATGTGCTGCAGCCCTTTCCACTGGGGCTTCCTCAGCCAAGGTCATCATTGCGTAAAGCATGAGCCCGCAAATAGCAATTTCTTGCTATTTCTGAGGAGAATTACTAGTTCTGTTTGCATCAAGGGCTGTGAGGAATCCCTGCTACACTTGGGACGTGGCAGAGCTGACTTAGTCAGAGTTTCTTGGATTAAGCAGTAAGAAAAAAAAAGAAAGAAGGGTTAGAAAGATGAGTCACTGCTGAGTGAAAATGTACTGTGTAGCTTCTCAGGGAAACAGAGCTGTCTTCAAAATCATCTGGTGTGCTTCTCCATGGACTTTTTCTGTATATCAATATAGATGGGAGAACATAAATGTATAGGATCATAGAAAGATTCAAATACCCACGCACCCAGAAATGTAGCTCTATAAACATGTAGCACCAAATACTGAATGGAGATGAGCCAAACCCAGGGGAGGAATTGTCCAGCACAGCATCACATGCTTCTTGTGCCTACTGTGCAAAAAAAAACCCCTAATGCTTGAGGAAAATCATTTATAAAGAAGAAATGTACATAAGAGCTGAGGCACATCAGATCCAGATGTTAAAGGTATTCCAATTCTCAGCTGTTGATGAAATCACAAGCCAGATGTTCTGCTCATCTTCTGTCACATGCCCAGGGCCCCGCAGAAACTCTGAGACATTTCGTAAGTGTGAATTTCTGACTTCAAAGCAATGTGCCTTTTCTTCAAGGTTTTACTTTCAATTTCCCCTTTCCAGGCAGGCAGTCAGGTAACACAGTATTACAGAGGGGAAAGAAAAAGGAAATGTCATATGGATGACATGTAGGAGTATTGCTTTATTCTGCCAAGTGGCATTGTAAGAACTCCTATCAGCTGATCAGGTTGCATCTCCACCCTGGTGTAACTGTCACAGTTTTCACACTATCTATATTGCCTACAGTCAAGCCAAGATGGGAAGGAACAAGAGCTTTGAGCAACCTGGTCTAGTGGGAGGAATCCTTGGCCATGGCAGAGGGGTTGGAACTAGAGGATCTTTAAGGTCCCTTCCAACCCAAACCATCCTGTGATTCTGTGATGGATGAAAAAGTGATGAAAATGCCTCACTTCTCCAGGTACTCTTTGAATTGTCCTTTTCCCACACTGGGCATTTGCCACAAGTACAGTGTATATGCAAGAGCACTGGCTGCTGAAGAGTTTATCCTTATGCCCAGGATGATTTAGGCACTGCAATGTCTGTCCCCGAGCATCTCACCTGGAAAATATCCTGGATCCACACTGCATAAGTGAGCAGCATGGCCAGAAACCAAGGTGCCATAGATATATATATAAAGATATTCCTTTTTTATTTCCCTAATGGAGCTAAATCTTTTCGATAACCAATTCCAACTGAAAAGGCTGGCTGATAGTTATTTCACACAGTTGTTCTTATTCTGGCTGTTTTGACCCAGAAGGTACAAAGTGACCAGGTAGGGAGCACAAAAACAACCCCAGAAACCGAGCTCCAGCGTGATTTGATTCCTTCTGCTTCGCTATGTCTAATTAAGGTTTTACAAGATGCTGCAGGCCCTGGTCTCTCTCCAGCCCCCTGAGGACCTCCTCCTGCATGGTCACCACATGACAAAGAGACACCCCCTTATAAAACACAGCTGCAAACTATACAGACAATTTACAGGTCTCAGAGATCATATTTACGCAGAGGTCCTGCAGCAGGGAGATTCTGAATGTCGGACCCTGTTGATGGAATGTCATTAATCAGAGGATAATGGACAGGAAGGTGGGTGGCTGCTGATAGTTTTGGCTCATTTAGGACAGTTTGGGAAGGCTGCCAGATTGTGTGGAGAATTTTTGAAATGCCTGAAACAATAACCGTCTTTACAATGTTATAAAATACTCGGGGTGGCTCGAGTGGGTTTCAAACTGGCTCCCAGCCAGGAAAACCTCAGGATTCCAGTCAGCTGTAACCTGGACTCAAATGTGTGTCTGGGGTGGCTGAGGTCACCAGCACCCCTCACACCCTCCCTCGTGTGTCTGCACCACCGTAAAGCCGACAGTGTCCACGGCTCTTGAGCTGGCCTAAAACCTTTGGGGTTCCAGTTTGTCTCTTCGTGGCTTTGCTGCTGCAACTGTTTCCCCTGTAATTCATGGAGATCCCCTTCCCTTCAAGCAAAGATGTCCTGTGGTGTAATTCTGAGATCAACTCGTGCACTGGTGATCAGGCAGAGCTCAATCTTCCATCACATTTCAGGCTGGAGAAGAAAATCTGTCTTGCCGCGACGGGAGATGGTGTGTCCTGAAGAACAGGTGCTGCAGGGACATCAAGGGCAAAACACCTCCAGCAGGGTACAAAAAAAGAGACTTCACCTGAATAAGAATCATGCCTGCAGTCTTCTGAGGCAAAAAACTAATATTAATGGGTTTTTAATTGCAGTGGCTTCCAAAGCAGGGCTGTAATTGAGATGTGCCAGTGTAAATAACCCCACCCAGGCGTGATAAGGATCATAAATAATGATTGGGCTTGTTTCTGTTGGGTCCCACTTGATTGGACCAAAGAAGTCAATTAATTGTATTCATATGAACAAATGCTGTGAGTCCAGACCAGGCTCCTTATTCTTATCCACGAGAGGTAGTCACACTTCCATTAAAATTAGGGAAACTTTCCTGTGCTCTCTTGAGAGCTGTAACACTGAAGTCTTTCAGCTTTTTAAGAGTAAAAGTTTCCCATGCTGGTAAAAGTGATATTATTTCATTTTATTCATTTAATATTTTTTATTCTAATCTTATTTTAGTAAAATATCATCCTGATTTTTTTTTTTAATTTTTATTACAGAAAATGATTCCATTTCCAAATGAGACACAGCTCAGAAGGCTTTATTTATAGGAAAGTAAACCCTAAACCTGAAGCTCGCTTCTCCTCCCTTCTGTTTCCATAAACATGATTTCTCCCAATAGAAAATAAAAAAAAAACCAGTAGAAGTAACTTGTCATAATATCATTCATCAAAAGGAGTCTGATAATCCCAGACACTTGAAGCCACGTTTGCAAGCAAAACAGACCAAATGGAAACTGAACGCTCTAAGAATGAACCAGTTTGCATTTCTTAACCTCTTATGTTTGAAAAAATAAAGAAGAGCATCATTGTGAGGCTCTTGGTGTGTGGTGGTGCCTTCTTTGCACTGCTAAGCTGTAAAGATTTACAGATTTTGCCCCGTAAAGAGCAAAATCATTAACTATGGAGGCAGAATGCTGTCAGTCCAGCCTCACCTCTGTGACACTGCAGAAGGGAAATTCCACATCTGGAGAAGGAGTTTTGCTTTCCAGCAAGACAGAACTGGCCTCCTGAAGAAGCCCATCTTCCTGCCAAGACCCTCCTTTTTCCTTCACGTGACCCTGGAGCGGGTTATTTATTCCCTGAGCACATGGCATATGTCAGGGACACGCTTCTCCCTTTGCAGCAGGTTTTGATCCCTCCATGAAATAAATCCTGCTGTAAGTAAGGAAACAGAAAACCATCAGCAGCCACACTGGTGAGGACTAACAAGCCCCCACGTGTCCAAATAAAATAAACAGATATTATATATATATATATAATTAGGCATGGAGGTTTTCTAAACGCTGATTCTAAAATTTAATGCTGATTCTAAATTCTAGATGATTATTGTAAATTCTAGCTGCTGATTCTACATTCTAAATGCTGATCCTAAATTCTAGCTGCTGATTCTAAATTCTAAATGCTGATCCTAAATTCTAAATGTTGATTCTAAATGCTACTGCCCAGTTCTTTGCTGGGAGTCACTTACACTTTCATATTTTAAGGGCTCAGCCCTCCCAGATGACTTTGTGTGCTGGTGACACTGGTTTGTGCCCTATGCAGATGCTTTTTGCAGTGCACAGATTCCTCAGCCAGGAGCACAAGCCCCCTCACACACAGTCCAGTGCACGTTGATGGTCTCATCCTGCTCCCATTGTTATGGTTTAGTTCTGAGAGTTTTGTAGAGCTCCAGTTCTTGGGCCATTTGCTCTTTCCAGCTACTCGTGGTGCTGTTTCACAAAGGTTGTTTTTGCACACTTGCTTTTACTACACAAGCCTCAGAAGGAAATCACCATTGTTTTAGGTAATGACACAAGTTAATTGCATTTTGGAGGGCTGAGATACGGGAGGGAAGCAGAAAATAAGGGAGGTCACTAAGTGTGTCTCTGGTGAATATCTCAGCACAGCCTCAGTCCTGCTGCCCAGCCAAAAGGCTCAAACACCAGGTGCTCACCCTAAACCTGCATTTCCAGTCAGCTTTTGAGTTGCCAAGGCACTTTTCCTGGTACACCTACCAAGCATCTCAGCTCCTCCAGCCTCAGGCTCACTTCATTAGCTCTGGAGTGACTGCTGCACGGCTCTGAAGTTAGAAAGTCTTTTTGTTCATAAAATGTATACTGTGATTATATAGTAGCTTAAAAAGCAGTAACGTTAGAAGTCCTCTCAATATCCCCACAATATTAAAATAAAATCTATGTTATTTGGAATTCCCAGAAATACAATCTTTTCTTGGAAGTAAACTCATGGTATATAATCACTTGCTCCTCCCCACCAGTGAGGGCACTCCCCCCTCTGATTCACGTTTATGTTGTGAGTGGCTTTTAATGACAGGACAGGGGAATATATTGTGGTTTCACACATACATAGATTTTACGGTCACTTATTCCTAACTAGGAGATAGAGAGATATAGCAGAGAAGTATTCTTTCCTTCTTCCAAGGTATTTCACCTCCGAGTACAGGAGCTGGTTCCCTGTGTTGTAATGTAATATCTTGGAACCCGTTTTATATCGAGAAGGAGAAAGATAAAACAAATAATCCCAGGGGCAAGCTGATGGGAAATTGTTTTAGGAGAATTCAGCCCTGATACCTGTGATGTGGGGTAAGTGAGCACTTGGTTTATTGCCTCACCATGATAATTCATCAAATTGCCTCTCTTCCACTTCTCAATGGGCCTGAATACTGTGATATTACCTCATTTTAGTGTGTAATCAACAGGCTGATTTATTAGAACAAGCCAGCCCACGTGTTCCTGAGAGCAGAAAAGGGGAGCACTCCCATCCTTGGGTGCTTCCCATCCTCCTTCCAATCTTCCAGCCCCGGGATGGACAGCACCAGAGAGCAATGCAACCCAGCAGTGAGCTGAGCAGGAGGGTTTGGGGGAAGAAATAGCTTTTTGCACATATTTTTTTGCCCTGCTGTGGCAAGTCCTGCTTTCTGGAGAGGCACAGGCTCATTGCAGCCAGGGGGTGATTAATACAATAAATGATGGGTGATGAAAAGCTGTTAGAAGTGCAGAACAGATAATGAATAGACAAGAAACCTGGACTTTCCAAATACTCATCCCACTTGGTTCCCACTCCTCTTAGAAAGTCTTTTCAATGGCTCTACATGATTTGGGTAGTGATGCCTTCACTCTGAAAAGGAGCTGAAGTAAATTGAGTGCTATGCAAGGGTGGCAGGGACCTATGGATACCCTGTGGAGAATATTCAGTAGCTGTGCAAAATGTCTGGACTTGGACATTCCTTCCTGTGTATTTTAATTTTCCAACTTGACACAGAGATGTTCAACCTTTCTGCTGCTCCTTAGAGGCAATAAAGCACTTAGCTTATGTTTTTTTACAGGCACTGGACTTAAAGTCAATGACTGGTGTCAGGGTGTATTTAAGAGCTTTACGTGTGAAAGCTCATTGACTAAACCTCAGCCTTATTACGTGCCTCATTTTACACAGCCAAATCTGAAAAGATTGGTCTAAATATATTTTCGAGTCACTTAAGTCTCTTCTTTCCATGACCTCCCTGACATTACTATTTTACAGGAATTTGCCTTTAAAAAGGCAATGAAAAACGTATTTAGGAAGTAAACACTGCCTAATTTGGTGCTGCTTTTGATTGGCATTTCAGATTTTCTTTTTTTTCTTTTCTTTTTTTTTTTTTTTCCCTGGGATATTAGTAGCTCCTTTACAAGCTGCAAAAATAAACAAGGAAAAGTAAATGCAAGCCTTTGTTGGGGAAATTTTCCCTTTTTTCTTGGGGTTTCTGTCTGAACGTGTTCGGCCGTCTGGGGTGAATCAAGGCTGATCCTGGTGCAAAACTATTCTCCAACAGATAGCCAAGCTGCTTGAACAAATGGTTCATGTTAGCTAGAGAAAGACACTGAATCTAAACCATGTGCTTCTGGGTCTTGTGGTTTCAAATGGAACCACAAACACTCAGGCAAGCTGTCAGTCTCTATTCACAATTTCAACCAACCTTGCAGTGAAAAGGGAGGAGGGGGGTGTCTTTGCCCACCAATCATGTTTTTAACCCTTATGTGATTAGTGGGGTGGCTTTAATGCTTTGTGCTGGAGAGGTAGGCTCTTTCTTAGAAGAAGAAATGAGTAGACTGATGACCTGGGACAGAAATAAAGTCAAACAGTTGATGCAATGGGGATGAAAATAAAGATGTTGAGTATCCTACAAGGTAGGGTTTGAAGGCACCTCAAGAAATCATCCAGTCCAAAACCTTTCCAAGAGGGAAGATTATATGGAACTGAACCTGGCAGGTGCCTGACTCGTTCCATGGCAGCCCTCACAGAGTAGCTTTCAATGGTGTTTTTGGAGAAAAACTGATGTACAAAATGCTGGACGTTGTCAGTAAGCAGCTGTGAAAGTGCTGTTGCTGCAGAAAGTCACCTGTGAGAGCAAGCCTGGGATGTTCTGCAGCAGAGGAATGTGTTCCTGCCACCTGGGGTAAAGAAATAAGCACAGTGAGTTTGGGCTGTGTAAACCACTCTGGACCAGAACACTAATGTATGGGATTTCAGAAGCTCCTGTTTACTCTGAAGTCGTTTGTTCCCACTTGCTATTTGTTGGTCTAGACCACCCAGCAGTGAGCTGAGAGGGTGCCACAGCCTTTATTTCCATCCCCACTGGTCAAAAAGAGGCAGAGTCCCACAGAACACAGCAGCAACAACCCCAGCCTTTGAGACAGCTAAGCCAAGAAACCCAGCAGGGACAGCTGAGCAGATGCCTGTGACTGTTGGAGGGCATTATGTGAGGCAGCTCTTTGCAGGTTCCTCCTGGTTCTTTTCCAGCATGTAGGTGCCTTACGTGCAAGGAAAGAACTGCTTGTTCAGGAACTGAAGCTGCTGGGGAAAACACATGGGGACAAGCTGCATTTCTGTTCCAGGAATCACGCTGGGTAAAACCCTGCTGCAGAGTGTTCAGACACACCTGGTTGCAAGCCCAAAATGGAAATGTGCAAGGGTTGAATATTTTGTGAGGACATGCTCTATAACAGCATTGTCTGGGGTGGGGGCTGAAAAAAAAAGCCTTGCTGTAAGGCCTTCGTAAATCTATATCTCCCACCTCAGCACTCCTGAAACACCCTAGGAATGTTTGTCTCCCAAAGTGCTGTGGCATAGTTGGGACTGCTCAGAGGACCCAGGGCTAAAGAAGGGAAAAAGAGGTAAGGATTAGTGTTTGTAACTCTGAATCTCATTAGCAGCAACGTCCTTCTTCCTCTCTCTTTATTTCCCTGTCTGTACAATGAGAAAGGAAGATGGGGATCTCAGGAAGCCCACTAAAACTGTAATTAATCAGCTTGTACACAACATCTCCTCAGGTTTCCTCTTCACTTAGAATAAAAAAGCAGGTTTTTTTTGTTTAGCAAGAAGTTCCAGTGCAAATTTTACCCAGTTTCACTTCAGGGAACGGGACAGCAGCTGAGGATTTACCCATAGTATTGAATGGAAGAAATAATCTCAGTGTAAACTGATAGTTCTAAGTATTAAAGAAGGATGTGGTGAAGATATGAGCTCCTATAGTGTAAGAAACTTAAGCTATTGAGTTTATTGAGGGTGAGCACAATTGGGTATACTGGGCAGATAAGGACATTTGGAAGAAACTCAGATTGCTGGTTTGCCAACCACTCTGCTTACTGGACAATGTTGCTCTTGTTGAAGAGGTTGCTCCCATTACTACTATTCACTAGGAGACACTCCTGACAATCTGAAGGAATGACTCCTTATTCTATGAAGGATTACTGATTATTCTGATGAACTGCAGAGCAGTTGCACAGTCACAAGGCTTGGGACAAGTGTGGGGTCTGGGCAGACCCCCCTCAGCACCCTCAGGGGAAGGTACCGTGTCCTCCTGTGTAGCCATCTTTTTGGAGATATAAATGGCAAGAGGGACTCAGGAGAGATAAATTGGGACCAATTCCATGATTTCTGATACCACCTCAACATTTTTCACCAACAGTGCTGAAAGAGACTCTACGTCTTAGTACCAGTGAGAAGGCAGGAGAATGGGAACTGCTTTTGTGTGGGACAACAGAAGAACATTGGTCACCTTCCCACAGCACATTGTTCACCTCCCTTACGGAGATTTAGTGATGTCCCACTGCTAACTGATTCTGAGAGGTGTCTGGACTTCAACCCATTTGGTTGAGGTCATGCTCCTCCTTTCATTTTCATTGCCTCCACTTCTGATCTGGAGGACTTCTGTGGATCTAAACTCAACTTTGTGCAACGAAATGCAGTTCTGGATTAACACAGCTGCAGTCCAGAGCTACCCCAGACTGACACTGAGTGCTGTAACTCTTTACAAAACAACTCTTTCCAACATCACATGAAGGTTACATGATCTCCTACTTAATATGCACATGGACTGGGATGCCACAAACTTCCCTGGGGTTTCCTAAGGGCTGAAGTAAAACTTAATTATACCAATTGGTTAGACAGACTGTTAAAACTTTTGTTTCACATACACTTTTTATTCCCTCTTCTCCATCTTCTCCCATTTGCCAAAACCTCCTGAAGAGAAAATAGAGATTATTTTACTTTTTACCTTAAAGGGCTCCTTGTGTGCATTTGCCTTATTAAATAACTGCCAGAATATCTAATATTCCATGGACAGCACTGATGAAAATGAAGCATAACATTGGTCAAATGAGCAAGTTTCATGTATAGCATTGTCATTAATTTGGTCTCCAGACAATCAGAATTCTGTACCGTGCATGGCTACAGATGCATCAGTCTTAAAATGGTCTTAGAAAAGACAGAATTTATCTTTTTTTTGGTGTTTGTGTCACTATCACTTTGAGCAATATCATAACCCATTCATTTATGCCTCACCGAGCTTTTTGCCAGCCAAACTTCAGTTGTCTTTCATCTGTCCCTGCACAGGGCTAGGTCTTCTTTCCCTCCTTGCCAGTCATGCACAGAGAAACTAGCACATGTTGGGTGCAGCAGTTAAGCACAGCAACAGATCTTATTACAGATCACAACAGCCTCTAATCCTCACCACTTGAGAAACAGTGAAGGGAAATGTCATTATTACTACTTACAGTAGGTCTGGTAAGTCTAAAGAGGAAATATGGAGCTTCAGCATCTTCAAAGCAGCCAGTCCAATATTCAGAATGCCTCTGTGCATCTGGCTGAAATGAACTCTGCAGATTGATGCATCATTAAGTTCTCCATTAATGATTTAAAGGGGAAAAGGCCTTTTGCTGAATTTCCACAGAAGGTTAATTTTCCCTTTTCTGGCAGATCTGCAGGGCCCTTAATGGTAGAGGGAAGGAAACTCTGCTACCTTTCTACACAGACTTTTCTGTAGTTAGAACACTAATGTGAGGACCACCATATTCTTATGTTTTACCTATAAGAAATTAAACACCAGCCATTAATATGTTACCTACTGACGGCAGCTCAATTCCTTTCCTGTAGGTTTGCCAGTTGTTAACTAGGAGGTTCCATTCCCTGACTTCAGACAGGGATTTCTTCCTCCATGGTAAAACATCGCCTACCTGAGGCACCAGGATCTTGTTCAGCATTTCAGTCCAGAAACAGCAAACACAATCTAGCTGTGGCAAGCAGGGGGAAAACTGGAATGCCAAGGGCAGGCTGGGAATCCAAACCACGATCCGCTGGAAATAAGGCCGGTTCCTGGAGAAGCCAAGAATTTCCACCCTGTTTGTTTGAAAAGATTTCACTTGTCTGTGAGGGCTGGAATACAGAGCTGCAGTCCTCTTAACAGCCTCACTGCGAAGAGTGTTAAACTCCACAGCTCCTGTGGATCATGAGCTAAAAGAGGTTTTTCTGCCAGTGCCTCGGTGTCAGGGCAGTGAGCCGGGCCGTGCTGTCACAAGTCATTTGTGGTCATTAGGTTGCTAATTCTGTTCAGAGATGGGGATACCAAAAAAGCTTGTAGAACCTGGAAAAATGATTATGTTGTATTAGATGAAAGACATCTCCAAAGCTTTTCAACAGCCCTCTGCATTCAAAAATGCTTTAATTTACTGCCATTTGTCTCTGCCTCGTTCTGCAGTCGCTCTCAGGCAGCCAGAAGCCTGGTATCTCAGACAAGTGAACCACCTCTCCTTTTTTCCCCTGGTTTCTAACTGCATCCCCACCAATTTGCAGACCTGAGATCACCCTGGCAGCCATCTAGTAGATCCGAGATTTAAACCAGGTCCCTAGTTCTGGAGAGCAGTGGTGGAATGAATTACCCATTCAGAAGAAAACGGCCCATTAAAAGAAAATTGGACACGCAAGTGGGAATACTCCATCCATATGCATTTGTCAGCAGGGCCCATTAATGCTCCTATCAGCAGCTGAGTGGGGCTGGAGAATCACACTGGAATTACCATGCCAGGGTAAACAGTGGGAGTTCAACAAAGTAAACATGGCTCAGGATTCGACCCAAGCATGTTAGAAAACAGTGCGAGGCCAGCTCAGTGAAGGATGTACTTAGAGATGCAGAGCTGGAAGGTGGTGTCATTTGAGCAGCTTTAATTAGTCCAAACAAGGGCAATTATAATGATATTTCTTTCAGAATCCATATAATGATTCTGAACTTTACTCCCAGAGAAATGATTGATACAACATTTCTATCAGATGCCTTAAACAAATGAGCAGAGATGGGGAAAATGGGATTTAATAAATTTCAATCTCCTATGAAATATATGCATTGAAAAAAATTAAGAGAACCAAACTGTGTCAGAAAGATTGGAAATATGAATGTGTCACATTTTACTGCATTCTGAGTAATTTCCCATGGAAAAAAAAAAAATAGAGAGTTTGTTTAATTTAAAAGCAATGTATTTTGTTATGTTTGATTGCTGGAAAGATAGACTACAGGACAGGAACAGAACCACCCTGCCTAGCTGAGGACTACAGAGAGAAATTTTAAAATGGATGGGGGCTTTATTTCTAGAATGTGGCATCCTGGAATGATGGGGTTTATCAGGCTGGACCAAAACCAGAGATATGTTGCTGGAATCAAGAAATCTGCTTTGAGGAATCTTACCTCAGAGGTTCCCTCTGTGTTTCTTTCAGAGAACTGTCCTTCTCTGAGCTAGATTTTAAAAGGAGAGCATGACACTGAAAGGCATCTCCAGGACAACCCAGTATCTTGTGATTATCTCAGTTTCAAGCAGACAGAATTCAAACTGCATATAGGTTGGTAGAGAGAAATGTTCAGAGCCAGGCATAAAACTGTCATTTTTCACTGTCAGCTGAAAGCCTTCCCTCCCTTTGCTAAAATTGCTCAGCAGTTGTTCAAGGAGCCAGTGATGGCTCTTACCTCAAATTCAAGGCATCAACTCCTCTGAGCACTCACAGGGCAGAAGTTTGACTCTGTTCAATTCTATCCTCACAAATAGTCCCTTTCCTATAGGATTTCCACCAAAGCAGGCAGCACAAGCACAATACAAAACTCTATTTCCAGCTCTACTTAGAATGAATTATTTTCTTTCTTTACTTAGCCTCCTGTCTCTTGGCTAATGGTGTATTTTGATTAGAACTGATTTTGGCCTGACATCTTCTCTGTATGTATATGTACATACATACGAATCTCTATGTGCTTATATTTTTTATGTGCACTGCCAGCACTCCTTCAGTTTTGATTAAGCTGGTAAATGCAACCCTGTTCTACTAAAAATTAAATCCTGAATATAAATAATCTCCAAACTGAACCCAAGTCTTCTCCAGATTCAACACGGAGATGACAAACCCAGTCAATAACAGAATCCATTCACAGCTTCCCACGTGAGGGGATGGGGATCTCAGGATTTAAAATAGGGATACAAAGGGACAATTAACCCCTTTCATCTGGGTGAGAAATGAAGATCCAAAGCACCAATGATTCCAGGTGGATTTGGGGAGGCCAAAATGAAAGTGACTGTGCAGTGTGAAAAAAGTGACATTTATATACTCTACCTAGAGATTTTTTTTTTCCACTATGGAACTGTTTAAGTTTACTTTTTTTTTTTTTTTTAACTGCAGCCATGGGAAGCATTTTAGGACGTTTTGTACACCTGCTAGCTCCATTTCATTTGTTTAAACACATTTTATAACTGCAGTTTATATATTTTTCCAAGAAAATAAAAATGCTAAAAATATAATGTGGTGTTTGGGAGAACGTATGTGGGGGGATTGGAAGGAACCAAAGGGCCTCATCTTGGCACATGTTCCACTTCATGCCAACTGCAGCACATTCATCATGGCCGTGCTGGATGGGGATTGCCTCTGTGTGCTCATGCTCCCTCACACACACCTTTCCTTTGCACCAAAGAGCAAAACCCTCCATGGGACACCACAGGCCCATTGGGTGTGGGTGCTGCTTTCTTGATAATTACAAGAATTAGCAAGAAATTGCTAATTTCTTTGCTCCACGAGGTGTTACTGCCACTAGCCTTGAAGCAATTTGCTGCTCCATTGCTAGGCTGGGGCTCAGCCCTTGTGGTGCAGACACTGCTTTAGAGCCCGGCCAGCAAGAAGAGGTTTCTCTGCCTTCCATGGCACAACCTTCACCCCACGGAAAAAGTGAGACCCGACTGCAGCTCTGAGAAGATCTTCAGATTGCTTTTTAAGGAAGGCCCTGTGATGGTCTTGTCCTTTGAATGTGTGTTCCTGGCCCTGTGTTCATCAGCTGCTGTGTTTGCTCAGAACAATCCGACACACGCTGTTACTCATGATGAGCAGATGAGAAGAAGTGCTTTAGTCCTGCTTTAGTCCTGGACCTTCTCCTCTGCTTGACAAGCAGAGAGTTTGGAAAGATCTTTCAGAAATTCTGGCACCTCCTGACAGCTAATGTGATGTGTTGATCCAAAGCCTCTTATCTGATTATAGAACTGCAGAAGAGCAAAGGAGCTGTAGCTCAGTTATCAAGCCCTTGCTGTCACAAGAAGCACATTGTCTCATAAATCTCATTTCAGCAACACAGTGCTTGTGGTTTGGTTCCAGATTTCTTATCTGGAACACTGAGCATCATCACTGAGCTATCTCAGTGAAGGTTTTGAAGTGAATAAGTCCTGGGGTTGTAGACACAGCCCTCCCCAACCTCTGTCTGCAGCC
The DNA here is from genome assembly GCA_013401355.1 of Ceyx cyanopectus. NCBI lineage: Eukaryota > Metazoa > Chordata > Aves > Coraciiformes > Alcedinidae > Ceyx > Ceyx cyanopectus. The sequence goes on along the minus strand of VYZU01056133.1, from coordinate 54,332 downwards.
AGGCTAGGCTGGCAACAAATAATGAACCTGCTTCTGTTCTAAGCTCTAGAAAAGGGAACAGTTGGAGTTACTTGAATTTCATGGCCCATTGTGGGCCGTATCTCTCAATATGAAAAAGCTTCCTGACCACTGAATCTGCGACTTAAACAATGACATCATCTCACCACAGAACGTGTTCCCTGGCACAAAGAGACCTTTTCCCTGCTGAGGGAGTCGGGTGTTCTCCGAGCCGGGCTCTCGACTGAAGCAGCATGATTCAGAGCTGCCAAACGCCACATTAGCATAATGCACAAAGAGAGGGAGTCTCCGTTCCCAGCTAACACTGATTTAGCTTGGCATTCAGCATTCCCTCCCTTAATCTCCCTGCCCCCTGTGCAAAAAATTAATGACCTTTGGTTTTCTGTTCAGTTTTCCTCCAGAATCCATGTGCTCTTCCCAAACCGACCTCCTCGTTCGTGTGAATGATGGGAGATCCCTCCCACCTCCCAACCCCGTCTGAATCTTCTCCATGATACCACTAAGGTGAGAGATAATGAAATAAATAAAAAGGAACCCAAACCAAACAAGAGCAGGTTTTGCCTTCTATATTCGAAGAGGAAAAAGAATAGCCTCAAGACAAGAAGACTCCCTTACGGCCAAGACGACTGACAAATTCTTGTGGTTTTCTCCAAAAGTCAAACCAAAACCCAACCTCCAGCCAAGCTGAGCTCTGGCAATCTTGCATTGCCTGGAAATGAGAGCAATCGTATCCTAATAGCTATTTGGATAATTGTCCCTAGGAGTGATCTGCCAACCAACGCTGGAAACAAGTCTTTATTACAAATATAGCATGAAGTCTAATCTGGAATACATTAAAATGTTATTTCTGTAGCTGCCTTTTCCCAAACTTTAAATAATGGCTAAACCATTTATCAGCTTTTGAGGAGAAAGGTTGTGTATACTGTACTTTTAGAGCAGAGATGAAAAAAAAAACAAACCATGTCTTCAATAAAAAATATTCTCCACATAAACTCGGCAATTTCTGGTCCCCTCTACATTGCTAAAAATTATTACAAAGCCATTTTAGCTCTGCTGAAAGGGGATGGCATGAACATAATATAATAACCAAACTGTCTTTCTAGGCACCTGCTCCAGACCTCTGTTGACATCACTAGAAGCTGCAAGTGGTCGAGGCAGCTGGATCCACCCAAGCTTTGTAGAGTCTGTGTACGAAACACCTGAACTGCCCACCCTGCACAGCCCAGCAGAGACATCCCCCAACTGCTCTGCAGGTGATGGGCACTGGGCTAGGAGAGTCACTATTGCCTTGTTATCTACTTGTCTTTATGACACCACATACAGATGCATTTGCTGCTTGTACACAGTTCAGGAAGCTATTGCATCCTTAGGTTTCATCTGGTACCTACATGAGTTGGAGAATATGGTCCTAGAAAGGTCTCTTCCAACACAAACCATTCTGTGATAGCATCGTTCTGTTTTCTATGATCTTTGTCACCATCTTCTGAAGGTAACATCTCAAGTGGGGCTGAGCAGGCACTACTGCTCTAGGTGACCATGGTTTTGACAGTTGAAGACAACAGATGAATCCCACAGCCACACAACATGGAGTTAGAGGAGGTAACTCTAAGCTTTGTAATGTTACGTGATGGCAGTTAAGTTGCAGAGCACTCCCTAGCATCATCATCTGAAGAAAATAGCAAAATATGGGTTTTCTAGATCAATCTTGGGCATCAGAACCCTTATAACACCACAGCAGGTCTAAACTTCTCTTTTAATGGGTGTGTTGTGCTGTACCTCAGGAGGAGTTTGATGGATGGGCTGGGACTGCTGTATTTCAGGCCCTCCATTTCTCTGCCTGCTTTTTTTTTTCTTCTTGTTATATCTATTAAAGTGATTTACGACTTTTTCATTGTTCTGCCTGGAGCTTGGCCAACTTTTGAGATCAAAATCCAAAAAAGTTCTCCTCAACAAAACATTAGGGTGACCAGAATGAAACAGGACCTGTGGAAAAGATTTGAATTGTGGGAAAGGAAATAACCCCATCTCCATGGAAACGCATTCACGTTTTCCAGTTGCTCCTGAATAAATGAAAGTTGTGTTCTCCAACTCCTAGACTTCAATTTCAAGCACACCTAGCCTTGCAGTACCTGGGAATACTGTTAAAAACATCAAGGTTTCTCTGAGCAGCATTGCAGTTTCACAGCAATTCTTTTCTCTTCTCTTCCCTTTTTCCTTTCCTTTTCCCTTTATTTTCTCCTTTCCTTTCCTTTCCTTTCCTTTCCTTTCCTTTCCTTTCCTTTCCTTTCCTTTCCTTTCCTTTCCCTTTTTTTTTTTCCCCCAGGAAACCACCAACCAAATTCTTCAGCAAATGCCAGCAAAACACACACAATCCACAAGGTGCTTACATTAATTAGCAGTAGCTGATGAGTTTCTCCTCCAGAGTTTGCAAGCCCTCCTAATTCCTGCAGACTCACAGCAGAGTCACTAATGCTGAGCAAGCCACATGTGCATAACATGATTTAAAATCTACTCAAAGCTTTCAAGCTCATATTTACATTATTTTCTCATTATTAGCAGTATGTATTAATTTTAATTGCTCGTGGCTTTAAAGATAAAGCTGCTACGTAATTGCATTGTCTGGTTCCTTGAGCATCAACTGAGAGCTTTCATTCCCATGTTCTCAGTGTCCCACAGTCCCCTCTAACAACCAGTCCTCGTTCCCCACTTCTCAGCCAGCACCTTCCTTTCCCAAAGCTGTCAGCCTTCCCCAGCCTCATTTACAGGAGGGAAAGAAAAATGGAGTTTCAGAAGTTTTAAGGGGAGGTAGCTCTTTATTACTCCCTTGCAGAGGTGAATTGGTACCTGCAAATCCACCAATAGGCAGGGAAATGCCTGGAATTTTGAGCCCACATATCCAGAGGATATTTAGCCCTTGTCTTGAGTTGGGGGGCAGAAGGTTTTGTCCCTTGTCTCCCCTTCTCTTTCTGCACTCCCCTCAAAGAGAGTGACCCTACAAAGAAAGATGCTTCACAAGGAAGCCTGGAGCCCCTTTTGCTGGAACCCTTTTCCACTCCCCAGCACCTTTTGTTCCCAAGTCTGTTTATTTTCACATTTGCTGGAAAAGAAGGGATTACTACAGCTACCTGCTGGAGGTAGACTCTGCATGGGCTTTTTTTCCTTCAGTGGCTCTGCCTGTGTGCCCAGGTTATCTGCTGCTGTGTTCCCTCTGTTTCAATCTGGCATTCACCCCTCTGCAAAAAAACCCAACAGATTTACCAATTCCATCTTTATTGTTGACCTGCAACAATCTTTGTCACTTGACATCCTTCCCTGAGCAGAGAACAGCTGTTATCCCACAAGTGGCCATGTCCAGATTCCATACAGACCATTAGTGATGTTTAACTGGGATCAGGATGAGACCCTTTGAATTAATTTTAACTAAATAGCTAAACAGATCTGTGAACCTTTGTCCTTAAGAACTGGTTGGAGGACCAGCCATCCCCCATCTCAAGCTGCTTTTTGATTTATGGCAACAGGAGCTTTGTTTTCAGAGGAAAATTTAGGAAATTCCTTTTATTCTGCACCCTCACCTATTAGCCAATCCCATGTTTATAAAAAGAAAGAACATAATCCTTAAATTCTGTGGAAAGAACACTTCTGTACTGCCACTGAATTCTTTTCTGAGCTTCAGCAAAGTACTTTTAGCCCTGTATGTCCTACTATCAATCTCTAAGCCACGAATTAAGGGAGTAATCCTCTTTCCTGACAGGGCTGTGAGCTCCCAGGGCTGGATTTACAAAGCATGAGTAATAATCCAAAATGCAAAACCTCGCCTCCTTAGTAGCCAGGATAGGAGGTGATGGTGAAAACCCCCCCTCAGTGTGGAGGGCCAGGCTGTTTGGTTTGCAGCACTCAGACCCGTGGAGCTGACACTTCCACCCTTGCAAGGCTGTCTTGGCACTCCCTGAGAAGGCATTAAATTGGATTCAACAGGGATGGCTTGTCCCTGGCTGCAGAAGCAAACAGGTAGAAGGGTGTTTGGTCTTCTTTCCCTGTTCCCCCAGCTCGCAGAGACCCCATCGCTGCGTGGATCAATAACCCCTGTGTTTTCAGGCCCTGCTTATTAAAGGTGGTGCATGGAAAAAAAATAAGAAACTTTCTCTATTTATATCTGGAAGTTAATGAAGTGAAATTATCACAGCCGACAGGCGCTAGTGTTGTAATTCAGAGGCATGGCTTGGCTTCCAGGGATCTGCAGGCTGTTTTTATTCCAAATAATAAAAAAAAAAGAGAGAAAAAAAAAAAGAGTGAAACCTAATCCTCTAATCAGTTCCAATTTACATATTCACAGGTCTTATTTCCAGCCTGCTGGAAAAAATAAAAAGATAGTGTTGGAGTCACGAAGCGATTATTTGATTAAGTAATTATTAATCCCAGAGTGCTCTGATTAATTCTGAGCAAGTTAAACAAACCCATGGAGCTGGGCTGGTCACCTTCACGCCATTGTAACACGCTGGGGCAAAACTTGGGGAGATCTATTTTTACCAGCTCTACACTGAGGAGTTTTGTTCACTGAAGGTCTCCCATTCTCTTCCCAAGGGGTTAATACTCTGCTAAATGAAGTGTTACAAATTTGAATTTTATCTGTGCCTAACTGCAATACCAAATGCTGATCTGTATTTTCAGGCTGGAAACTCCAGCCTGGATCCGTGTGCAATTCATCTTTGACGTGTTTACATTTATTTATTTATTACAAAAACAAAACAAAACATAAAAACATACATAAAAGAATTTTAAAAAGGAAAAAAAGAAAGAAAAAAAAAGGAAAAAAAAAAGGAAAAAAGAAAATAAGGAAAACTCTTGAGTATTTTTTCCCAACATTTTGCCAACTCCCCCAAATCTATCACGTAGCTTCACTTTGAGAGTGCCTCAAAGTAGAATACATCCACTGATTTCAAGAGAGGTGAGACATATATTTCAAAATATTATTTATCTTAAAATATTTATCTCAAAGAAAAAAAAAAAAAGAGAAGAACACGTAGAGGAAACAAGCTTGGAACTCCTTTGCTCTTATGTGTTTTATTCCAATGGGCTAAAATCTCTTCTAGTCAGTGTATTGCTTCAGGCACACAAAACCACCCTCCAAGTCACTATGTTGCCCACTTCAGCTTGAGGTGCCCTTCAAGCCAGGCCTTGTGCCCAGACACAAAGCTGACCTGTGAATAAATAAACCACCAAAAAGAAATTCCCACCAAAAATAAAGTGCATTTGTTGAAGGCAAAGGCACCAAGCACTGTTGGCACAAGGTACCAAACCCAGCTTGTGAAGAACTTGGTGTGACTGGGTTTCTGACCCCTGGGTGGGTTGTTTTATGGAATCAGAGTTAGTCAGAGGTCTGTGACGTTCTGAAAATGCTGATTAAAGCTCTGTGTTAATGACTGGGGGCTGAAGAAAGCCATCAGGCTTCAGCAGGGTGGCTGTGTGTCAGCCCAAGGGGTGATGGAAGTGGAGTTGTTATTCACTGTCTATTATTTCACTGCTTAACCCGCTCTGCTCACTGATCCCAGGGCCAGAGCCTTCTGGTTAACCACATTACACAAGTGATGAATATTTGGAATGAAGAGTTTTCAAGCAATCTGGAGACTCAGACTGGCTTCAGAGTGATTTGTTAATGAAATACAATACTCCTAACAAACAATTCCTCCTGCAGGCATTCTTAACGACCCAAGTCTTTCCAGCAGCATGGTCCAGCAGAAATTGCTAGTAAGGAATCTCAAATCTCCCAATTGAAATGAGTTTTTTAATTTCCTTTATAATCTTTAAATCGGAAAAAAATGGAACTTATCTTCACTGAAGATGGTTTGGGGTTTTTTTTGGTCTGGTTTCTTTTTTTTGTGTTCTTGTTTGTGGATTACAATAGAGAACTCCCAACTCACTTCAGCTTGAATATTCATCATCTGCACACTGCTGTGTGGTCCCAGGACATTCTCATGGCTAACCCTTCCTCAGTGAGTGAAAAAACACTGACCAAAATCCAGCTCCTTTGGTAGAGGCTCCTGTATTTCAGCTGGGCACAAGAAGTGACCCAAGGCTGCAGCTGAGATGGTTCCTCATGAGCAGTAATGAGCAGAGTAATTATGGTAAATGACATTAGATGAGTAAGTGATGGAGACAAATTCATCTCTTCCCTGTCTCTTTATGGTGGGATGTGAGGTTGAAACAGCTCAGCTTCTGAGGGAAGAAAATATGTAGAGGTTTGGTTTGAGAAAGATGAAAGCTTTTGTTTGGAGTGAAATGGAAAGTTTTGTCTCTGCTCTGTTCTAGTGACGTCTTTCCCTCAGTCATCCCTGTGACATTTCAGCATCTTATGGCACAGCATTGACCAAAGGTTTCCAGAGCCAAACGAATTAATTCACATTTATTAACTAAAAAGAAGGAAAAAATAGCCTGAAGTATGTTAGGAATGACAATAAACACACAAACTCAACCTTTTTTCCTGGAAAATATTCACTTTGATTTCTCTTCAGAAAACTTTTCCTTCCAATTCTTTTGAGCAGCTCTCTCTTTCCTTCCTCCCACAGGAGACTTCACAGGGACACAGGGAATCACTCTGCTGAAGGGAACCCTGCATTCAGGAAGGTTGCAGAGGATGCAATTTAGGGCAGACTGTAGCCATGACTGTAACTTGTACAAGATCTGCCTGCAATACCATGGAGAATGTCTGAGGAGGGCTGTAGGAATGTCATCAAGAACCTCACTCTCTTCCAAAACTTCCCAAGTTTAAAGGAAACCATTAGTCAAGGCAGAGAGCTCCAAAAAGAAAAGAAGTACTTAAAATCTGATTTTTGGAGGGTTTTGTTTTGTTCTGAGATCCTGAAATCTGCTTCTTTGCCTTGCTGTCACACTCATGAGGTGCCATCAAATCCAGTGAAGAAATCTCCCTGGCCTCTGGGCTTACATTTCACCCTGGAAATGAAAAGGAAAACAGTGGACTGTTTGCTTCTGCAAGAAGATCTAGTATCCCACTGAGCCTGGCTCAGCTCCAGAGCTGAGGCATCAGGGGTCTTCATGTCATCCCTGTCATACATGTCCCACACTGGCTGGGACCACCCATCATTTGCTGTAGATCTCCAAGTGCAAAACTTCTTTTCTTTAGGGTTTGACAGGATGTTTTTCAAGTTCTGATCCAGCAGCAGCTCCCTTGACATATTTAGCACGAACCTCTCTGATAAGCCAAGGCGGCCAAATAATCCAGCTATTGATTTGTAAATATTTTCCTGAAGAAGAACATGGAGCACCGTGTATTTTGTTAACCACTAGGTCAGATAATTGACTGTTCAGAAACGTTGGAAAGCCCCACGAGTTCTTGTGAAAACTTGAGAGCTGGGGTAAGCCTTGAAAATGGCAGGTTGAACTGTGACTAACCAGGGAAGAGTTGAAAACCTCAGGAAAACACGGGCATGTGCTGCCCTGGGAACACTGTGGCATCTGAAATAGGGGCAGAGGACTCGAATGAGACACCATGAACCAAAGCAGCTTGAGCACAGCTACCCCACACTCTCAGCAGTGGACTCTCAGCTGATGAGACCAGCTAGACACTTGGAACAATCAGATGAGGAAAAGGTTTATTTTTGGTGCTCCTTAATGGCTAGAACTGGGAGGTTTCTTTCAGTCCAGTCCCAAAATAATGTCTCTGCTTCTTTAACCTTTTCAGTTTAAAATCACCTCATACCTAATGGACCAAAAAAGAACAACTAATAATCTGAGAGGGCGGAATAGAAAAGCTGTCAGCCTGAGTCAGACTATTGGACCATCAAGCCCAGTATCCTGTCTCTGCAACACTGTCAGTATCTGACACTTCAGGCTTAGTTGGGCTAATAAAACATTTTCCTCAACCTTATGTAACATCTCGGCCTGGCAAGGAGAAGATTTAAACATCGATTGCTTTCCACTCCCCTCTGTCCCATGAATGTGAATCTGACTCTTTTCCAAAATGAACAACTCTGATGAGCTGGAATTGGTTTCTGGGCAGGATGGGAAAAGCTCCTCTCTCGTTACTCATTCCTGGATAGATCTGCTAAACCTTTGCCTCCTAAAAGGGGGACTTGAATTACGACACATAAAACTTCATCCGCAGAATTCTGGGTGCCCAAGGACACCTTTTCATGGAAGGTGGAAATGCATGTCGTAAGACTTCATGTCTAGTCACTTTATTTTTCCCCCATCATGTCTACTTCCTTTATTTTTTTATTTGTTTAAACTCTCCATTACTTTATTAGCTTGACAGCAGCCCAGTTAATTAGACCATCCTCCCCCCCCCCCCCCCCCCCCCCCCCCCCCCCCCCCCCCCCCGAGTCTAAGTGGTATATTAGGCTCCCCAAATGCACACAAAATTTAGTGCTGCTGCTGGGGCACTTCTCAAAACAAATAAAAGATTTGCAAAGCAGCCACCAAGCATCCAACGTAATTAAAGTGCATTTGTTGCTCGCTCGGCGCTGGCGCACAATCGGGGCCTTGTGTGGAGCAAGCCCTCCCCAGTCAGGCTGTTTTTCTTCTGGAGGGAAGAGTGCCAGCAGCCTTACCACCCCAGGTAACATAAGATCTCAACGAGCAGCAAATGGACAGTTGCAGCCAGAGTGAATGGACTGTGGGGAAATCTCTATGAATGCGAATATCTATGGAGAGAGCTATAGATATATGCAAACAGGCACAGACAGGGGAGTATAGTCCTGTAGGGAAATGAAAAAAAGAAGGAAAAAAACAAGCAGTGGAAAGCCTCCTAGAAATTCCTGCTCCATGCACAGGTATGGAAATGACTCTGGAGTCTCGCTGTCCACCACCTCAATCAATTACAAGGTTATTCAAGATAAAACAAACAGCATTTCAATTAACTGTGTATACAGCAGTGGTTAGAGGCACAGGCAGGGAAGAGGAAGTAGAAGGGCTTCTTGGAAAATGGAACTTTTTTTCTTCTTCTCTAGATATGCACAAATAGGGGTTGTCCTGAGGTGCTGAGTCCAGCCATGAATGGGCTTAAATCCCAACGTAAAGCCATAGTGCTCTAAATGAAAAAGAAAATGAAAAGAAAAGGTGGAACAAAAGAGGGACAGAGCCTTGAAACATCTGTTTGGTTCACGCTGCTCAACTCTTTGCAAGAGCAGTGGGAGCTGAAACTGGGGCAGATGCTCAAGTGTCACTGATTGTGTTGGAGACAGGGCTGAGAGAAAGCATCCCTTGGTGATCCCACACTGCAGGTCTGGGTGAACGTGGATTCCATTCCTGTGAGGGGATGCTGGAAGCCTTGCAGGATCAGGCCACAGCTGGATGACAGAACCTGCACATTTAGCAGTGGTTTGAGGAGACAGAGTGGTGATGAAGACACGGGGACTGGACATAGAGTATCAGGGGTTGTTTTCCAGCAGTCCCACATCTTGCCTAGCACAGAGAAACCATTTGACCTCTTCTTTCTTTCACACAGGCAACACTCTCAACCTTTACCTGTCTGATGCATTTACAAGATGATCTTTTCAGTCCACCAGCAGTGGTCCACTCATCAGAGGCTTCCTTCTCCCCTGGGTGTGTGACTATAAATCAGCTGCTCTGCTCATAATCCATCATGTTCTACGTGACCAGAGGCATCCTGTCTCCAAGGGCAGACAGGGCACAGAATGTCTGCACATTCATGATCACACGAAATCTCATTCTCCAGATATCAGCCATCATCTTATTTTGATTATTATTTGTCAACTGATATTATGGACTAAGAATTTCTGGTCAAAAGGTCTGTCTTACACACTGTTCACCCACAATCTGTATGATATTCAACATGAGATTTACATGAATTTTTCTACTTCTTTGGCTGAGGTAGTAAAACAATTATGATCAACTGGCTTTTTGGAAAAAAAAAAAATTAAAAAATCATTCTTTATTAATCAAATATTGCTTTCTAGATGAAATACACCCAGGCCAGGAGATAGGAATCAAATTTATAGCCACAACAGCATAAATCACCATCTGGTCTCCTGCAGCTATGCTCATGTTCATAAGCAATAAATTTATAGCAGTTGTAGAGTTTTCATCAGTGCCTTCAGACACAATAGCTGCCTGTGAGCCTGCTGCCAGCCACTGCAACTACAGGGGAAAGCAGGTGTCTCTGCAACACCTCCACACTGGTTTTGCCCACTGCCACTTGGAGGACACTGGAAGTCACTTCCACGCCTCCTTTCACATCACTTTATATTTGTGACAGACCAGAAAAAGATATTTTTGCACTTAATCTGAAGTAACATCTTGGGAGCAAACTCCATGCTTAAGCTGTGTCAACCTTCCCTTTGCTGACTACAAGAAGTGGATAGAATGTTGAATTTGGGGAGGTACTGATAAAATGGAATGCTGATAAGTCACACTCCCTCTGCAAAGATTCAAACCCCTGAAATTTCAAGAGGTAGAAAAACATGTTTAGGAAGATGAGGTCCAAATCCTGGCCTTGATTTCAATGTTTAATTCAGCGCTGGAAAACCAGCTTTTCCTGATCCTTCTTGCCTTTGAAAAGCAGTTCTTTTCCTTTTCTCCAGTACACTCACTGCCAATGCCACCCTAAACATCAAGTCAGAGATCCCTGCTGGAGCACAGATACAGCTTTGGGGTTTTTGTGCGTTTCCCAGGACTATTAACAGAGTAATATAATGAGAAATGAACTGAGGGTAAAGAATTCAGTACCTCGTGTATTTTCACTATAAACATTGACTGCATCAGGGGAGCTGCCAAGAGGAGAGTTTAATATCGTACGAAGAGGAAGAATTTTCATAATGATACTTGGCAGTGCCTGCATCCCCCCCTGAATGAAGCTGCTGCTGCTTTCTCTCCTCCTCTCTCCTCAGCCCAAATGGCAGCACAAGGCATTTTCAGTTTGAAGCAACTGGGAACCATGAGAGCTAAGCTTGTTCCCAGCACCAACCTGCTGGGCAGCCTTGGGCAACCCTTCAAGTGGGTGGGGGTCTCACACTACCCACATTTAAGCAGCCCTGGACTTCAAATCTGCTCAGATCCTGCAGAGAAAGTCTATTCTCTTCAGCAGGGATGTGCTAGAGGAAAAGTGCTTCGTGTAAGCACAGAGAGGACTGCATGGGAAAGGTGCTTATGAGATTAGACACCAGGAACGTTGTGTTTGGCTGCAGAATTTAAGGGACGTGCCCTGCACAAACAGATCTGCCAAAATCCTCCCTATGCAGGAGAAACATGTTGATAAGACCATGATGTTTCTGATTATTTTGTGCTAAAGCTGGTCAAGCTGGGTGAAATGCAGGCCAGGTTGGCTTCTTTTCAATTCAGCCATTCTTCACTAATTTTGGCTGGATCTTAGCACTGATGGGTAACACTGCAGCCCGTGGTGCCTGTGGAGAGCCAACCTGGGCATTATCTTAATTATGCTTATTCTAGAATGAAATGTCTTCACTGCAGTCTCCTTGCTTCCAGACCAAAAGATAACCTTATAATGCACCATCACACATACTCCTTTTCATCTTATCTGGTTGCAACAGAAAAAAACAAACAAACAAACAAACAATGACCAATTTCAGCCTACCTATCTTAGAGCATCTCCACATCTGCTGCTTCTTTAAGCTCCTCTGAATATCATTGGGTTAACCTAGGTCAAACCAGATGGCAAAATCCTCCAAGAAATTCAGGGGTCAAAGTCTTAATTCTTGATTTCTGTTGGATAGAAAAATCTTTCAGGATTACGTAGGAAAAGTATTGAGAACTGATGAAAAATCTTTATTCTCCTTTCTTTTTTAATCAGCATTTTGAACTTCCAGTTTAGTTTCTGATTAGGAATAACTAGTTCTTTTATATCTGGTGACTCTTCCTGAACTGCCCAATTCTGATCATATCCAGACGTGTTCCAGCAGTGTCCTGAGTCCTGTCCTGAGCTCTTAGGGTGCTGCTTGTTCCCTTATTGCTCTCTTCCATCTATTCAGAAACTTCATTGAAAATAGAGAAAAAACTCAGAAATGGATTCTTTGAAAAGGAATAATAATGTTTTCTATGACATAGATCAAATATTCTTAACATATTCTGTTTTACTATGCAGTCAGCACTGTTGCACAGTGAAAAAGTCCAGGCTGCAGCAGAAACAGCCCAAATGACACCAATCACAAATGGCTTTATCATTTTGATTTAGGCAAAACTTGCTGCAGAATCAAAGATTTGCCTGACTCGAAGCAAGATAAAAACTGACAAGTTGCCCCCAGCATGGCTTTGAAGTGGAACAAGTCAGGGAACAAAACCCTTGTAGGAGAAAGGCCCAGCATCACAAAACCAGTTTCATGTGGGGAGTGGGAAGAGCAGTGGCCAAACCTCCCTTGCTTCAGGTGACGTGGAAATAAAACAATCCCATCCAGATTCCTGGAGCTTCACAGCCTCAGGGGGTCACCCAAATGCTGTGGCAAGAAAAGGGAGCACACTCTGGTCATTTTCACCCAGGCTCCCAACAGAAATTGAGCAGAAAAGTGCCCTGGAGTGGGAATGACCCAGTCTAGCTCTTCCCTGGGAGATGGCAGTCGGGTTCTCATTTGCAAGTGATAAATGTCAGTGCTCTTTTCTCCACAACCTTTTCAAACCATTTTAAGGGAGTATGTGCAATGAGGGCCAGACAGGGACACAGAGGAACCATGGGAGCTGCACTGAGTGTGACATGGGAGACTTGACCTTTTTTCTTTTTTTTTTTCCTTTACTTTTTCCCCCTTTCCCCTCCTATTTTATTTTTTCTAAGCGAAATGAGGTGTCCCAAGGGAAAGCCAGCAGTTAGAAGCAGCCCCACCTGAGTGTGTCTTGGGAGGAAGCCCTACTGCTTCAGATTTTTTAAAAGGGAAAGAAAAAAATTAGCAAAAGGACATTATAATAATACGGCCAAGCCAAAAATATCAAGCAGTTCATAGCTGTGAAAAAGCCAGGGAAAGCTGAGTCGCACCCGTTCAGTGTTGTTCTTCCAAACAAGCTGACCACCCTCCCTTCGTGGCATTTTATTTATTAAGGCAGAAGTCTCCCCGCTGGGATAAAACTCTGTTACGTTCACACGGATGCACGCACACACACACTTATGGGCGACTGTTCCCATACAGCATTCACCCAGAAAGGCCCTAATTTGACTCTGTGCGTTTCTTTCTGCTGCGTGAACCGCTCAATTCGTTACAAACTGAGCTGCCCGGGCACGGGGGCCCGAGCTCCGATCCCCCCGCAACCCCCGGGGCCTCCAAGCGGCAGCGCCCCGAGCAGGCCGCGGCCGGGCCCCGCCGTTGCGTAGCAACCAAGGCGCCGCTCTCCTATTGGTCGGTCCGGGACGGACGTCACGCGGCGCGCTGGGCAACTTCCGGCGGCCGCACTTCCGCCTGGGGGCGGCGCGTGGCGCGGGGCTAATGGCGGCCGCGGAGCTCGGGCGGGAAAGAGAGGAGGGCGGTCGGACTGACTGTGTCTGTCCGTTTGTCCGTTTGTCCGTCCGTCTAGTCGGTTTTCCCGGCGGAGAAGCCGGGCGGAGGCGGGTTGCCGCGAGGAGAAGCAGCGCCGTGGCTTCGGGTGGGTACAGCTCCCTGCCCCGGGGGTGCTGCCGCGGTGGAGCTGGGTCAGGAATTTTTTTTCCTTATCCCGGGCCTTGAGAGGAACCTGCTGTCTTTCCCAGCGAACAGAACCGCGGTGTGACTTTAAATCCCACGTCGTCAGCAGAAGCAGCGTTTTGGGTATTTTTCCTCTCTTTTTTTTTTTAATTTTTTTTTTTTTTTTTTTTCTTGGTGTTCATAGAGCTGTGTAAGTGGGAAATGACCTTTAATTTATGGAGTCCAACCACTGACCCTACTCCACCAGTCCACCACTCAGCCGTGTCCCCAGGCAGCACATCTACACACCCAGGGGTGGTGACTTGAGCCCCCCCTGTTCCAACACCTCACAGCCCTTCAAAAAAAGTCTTAATGTCCAGTGTAAACCTCCCCTGGTGCAGCTTGAGGCCGTTCCCTCTTGTTCTGTCACTACTTATTTGTGAGGAGAGACCAGAACCAGCCTCTACAGGGTCCTTTCAGGGAGCTGAGAGTGGGAGAGTCTCCCCTCAGACTAAAAACAGCCCCAGTTCCCTCAGGGGCTGCTCAGGAGGCTTGTTCTTCAGGCTCTTCACCAGCTTAGTTACCCTTCTCTGGACCTGCCCCAGCACCTCCATGTCTTTCTTGGGTTGAGGTGCCCACATGTGAGCACAGCACTTGAGGCTTGGCCTCAGCAGGGTGAGTAGAGAGGGACAGTCACCTCCCTGGTCCTGCTGGCCATGAAACAGCCAGAGCCATGTGGAATTTTACAGGAGTATAAACTAAAAGAACATCAGAAATAGGTTTCTGAGTAAGATTGGGAAGGTGGTAACTGGGTCCTGAGTGTGCCACAGCCAAAGGTCTCTCCTGCTGGTGTGGTGTGTGGCTGTCCTGCCTAAAGATCCCCAAAGGAGTCACCCTGCTGTGCTGAGGACTGTGTGGGAACAGCAGCTTGGATTTAGCAAAGTGCTTCAAGATGCAGCTTGAGACCCTGGAGGGATTTTCCCAGCCAGTTCATAAAACCAAGTTGTGAGTCCCTCCTGGAAACTCGTGGCAGTGAGGCCTGGAACTTAGCTAGGAGCTTGGAAGAAATCCCACTCTTTCCATATCAACTGCTGAAATCTCAGCACCATGAAGGCTGGAAAAAGCCAAAATCTGCTGCTGCTGCTGCTTCCAGATCTGCCCTGGTGTTTGTGCAGTGCCAGGAGCAGCAACCCCAGCACTGGGGAGCAGTGTCTGCTCTGGAGAGCTCACCAGCAGTGAGCAGTCCCCTGGGGCAGGGAAATGGAGCTTTCCCTCAGTGTCTCAGGGATTGGGTCCAAAAATCTGGATTCAGATTTTCTGGGTCTGGATAAAGCACAGTCAGTGCTAAAACCATGGAAGGCTGGAGCCAGAAGGAAACTGAACAGAGTGTGTAGTTGCTCTGGACTGCACCTGGGCTTGGACCTGACCTGTTCTGACCCATTTCTCACATCTCCAGGCAGCCTCCACAACCCCAGCAGATGAATCCTCTTGATGCTTCACCTCTGGGACAGCCAGAAGCTCTTGATGAACTTGGTAAAATGAAGCATGGAGGAAACTCCACTTGCTCTGAAGTGCCTTCCTTGAATTTCAACAGAGCTTTGTAAGAAACAGGAAGAAATTCAGGGTGCTATTTGTTTCTGAGATCTTTTCAGGTTTTATTTGGCAACTTTAATGCTGGAACATGAAAAAAAAACCCAAACCTTTGTAATTTCAGAGGTTTCTCTAGTTTTCCTTGTCTCATCATGTATGTGGGGACTTGTTTTGTCACATATTGTTGGGAGGCAGGGAGGGAGAACAACAAACCAGTTTTTGTTGAGGTGATTTTGAAGCTTTTTTTTCCATATATTGGCCAGTAACTGTACTGGTTCTGGACACATTTCTGGAGGATGGCTGAGGATTGGGAAGGAAGCAGCTACATCATGAAAGTCCTGGTGACAAGATTATTTCATACACGTTTCAGAAGCTGGATCCAGAGGAAGAACTCAGGCCCCAGATAAGTCCTCACCTGAGCTTACCAGTTTTCCCTATCAGATGGAAGTCACTGCTTCACATTCAATGGAGACTCAGTCCAAGTGCCATAAGTGGCCAGAGGAGGAAATCCCAGTTTATGTGACTCACCATTTTTGTGCAAATATTAACTTGGGCTGATACACATTTCTCCTTCTATCTCTTTTGCAGATCTGAGAGGGATTATCCCCCTGTCTCAGACTGAGCTGCCTTGGCTTGATTCAACTGTACCCTTTGGTTATTTGAACAGCTTCCTTTTTTTTTTTTACCTTTTATCTAGTTACTGTTTCTGAAAGAGAAAGAAAACACATTTTTTCCCCCCCAGTGATTCTGCTTCTTCTGATACAGTATTAAACTCTGTGCCATTGAAAAGCTTAGATTGAGTGATGGCAAAAAGCAGAGAGCTGAGGGTTCACTTTGCTGTGCAGTGGGAACCCCTGGCAGGTGACAATTGCTGCTTCCCAGGACCTACCTGTGCCTCGAGCCCCCACATTCTCACTGGCTGGTTTCATCAGCAGGGCTCCTTGTTCATGCCCCTGCCAGAGCCCCTTTTCAGAGTCACTGGCACCAGCCAGATTGGGTTTTTCTCTTCCAGATGACTGGCAGGTGCTGAGGAGAGAGCAGACTCATCAACAGATGCCCAGTACATTGCTTGTCCTTGGATTCCTGATTTTCCCACCCAGATGGTGAACACCTGCAAGGGAGGGCCATGGGAAAGCAGAGCTGGAATCTAGAAGCCCAGGTCTTGGTGATCCCTGGTTTTGAGCAGCAAGGGGACTAATCCTGCCCTGAAGCTAGGGAGCCATGCCTGTTCAGCACGGTTGATGCAGCTGGGCTTCCTCAGAGCAACTCTGGAAATGCAATCAGGCACTTTTTTAATTTAAGGATTTTTTTTTCCAGGCTGGGGGTGTTGAAGTGCTGCTGTGAGATGACAAAGGGAACTGTCCTCCCAGGGCTGGGAGCTGCTGGGGCAGTGGTGCTGGCAGTCCCCGTGCCACTGCTGGACCCAGTGGCTGCACAGCTCCAGACTGCAAAGCTAAATTAACTTTTCCAGCTGTAAGTCCAAGCAGTGCTTTAGAGAGGCTGGCTATAAATAGGCAGGCCTGGCTTTGGCCAGCACAGCAGGGCTAACACCCATGCTCTTGCAAAATGTGCCCTGGGATCTTGACTGACCACAAGTGGTCAGAGGCTTGGTTTTGGCAGCCTGGCCTGACATTCTTGCCTCCTGACATCACCAGCTGTCTGCCCCCTGCTCCTCTCTTCCTCTCAGTGGCAGGCTGACAGCTGGGACATGGGGAGCCTCTCAAGAGCCAACAGGGGTTTTTTTTCACCCATTCTTTTACAAAATGGCTAAAACAAGCTGCCCACCAGATAAGGAGCAGAATGGAAAGGAACTGGGAAAAGTTCCACCAGCAGAATTAACTGAGCAATGCAGAATCTCCAGGGCATCCTCTGCTCACTCTGTTTTCCTTTGCTGGGTTGCTTAACATTGTCAAGTTTTGTTTTGTTTAATTTGGGGTCCTTCTATCAGCTTATTTTTTGACTTCTTGGCCGCTGCAGCCTTTGTAGTTACCAAGTCCCTTTGCATTTATCTTATCTGGGTTTCCTAATTTCCACTATTAGGTGATGTCTGACACCTTCTTTGCTCAAATCTGGCAGTCTGGGCACACAGTGAGTCAGCCACTCTCCCCCCACATCTTCCCACCTCCCCTCATTTGCAGTGTGACATCTGCAAGAAGCAATGAGCAGAATTTCAGGAGCTGGGTGACATTGGTTCTTCACTGGGAACCCTACAGGCAGCAAACCAGTCTGATAAAAATGTCCCTGGATTTTGAACTGAATTTTTGAATTCAGTTCAAAATCTGGTGTGATCTGAATTGCAAATGGATTGATCTGAATTGAAAAAGCTAAACTGAATTAAAAACTTCAGTTCATAAGCACTCAGAGCTGTAATGAGAACAGCTTTCACTTGCACCCAGCAGCTGTAGTATGCAACCAACAGTGAAAAATGGGATGATCATGCAGGTATGATGCCCCCCAACCAGATTCTTTATTCTCTGACCAACCCCAGCAGTTAATTCCTGGTGATGAACTGCATCATGATGAATTCATTGGAAACTTTACCAGGTTGCTGTAGTCCATTGAACTGAGTGGTATGGCCACATATGGATGAGTGGTTAAGATAAAGTGATTAAAGGGCTTCTGTCAGTAATTCTTTGGGAGGGAATGAAGTGGGATGATGTAGTTTTGGACACATGCAGGAGGTGTTTTCAAATTGCTGCTTTATTCTGTGTTTGTAGCAAAAATGTGCATGTCAGTGTCTCCAGAACAAGAGTGAAAGTCCAAATAATGAAAAGGTAAAAGGCTGTGACAAGAGGCAGGACAGCAATCCTGTGCAATCATCCTTATTTCTCTGCTCAGATATGAGTCCTGAGATCATTTCCTCACCCTGTGGCCCTGGACATGATGCCCTGCTTCACTTTCTGATCTCCCAACATCCCAAAACACCCCAGAAGATCTGCACTGGGCAACTGCTGGGTCCTGGGTGCCAGAGTCATGCCTGGTGTTGCTCAACAGTAGCTTTGCTACAGCATGGGCTGGTCCCATCCACACAGCCTTGGTTTTGTAACTGCATTCCAAAGGGTCTCTCTAATCCCCCCTGAGCAGAGAGAACAATCTGCTGAAGCCAGTTGCTGCTTCCTTTGCATTGGAACTCCTGGCTGGTGACCAGTGTTTACTAACTTCCAGGGAGTCATTTGCAAGTGTGATGCTTGGCTAAAAAAAAATTGCTTCCAGGAACCCTATCATCATTAATCATTAATTCATGCCTTGGTATTCTAACTGCTAGAGATGATTACCCAGGGGTTGAATTGAGATGGTAATAAGGCCTGTACCTCAGGCTGGCCTGGAATAGCATGTGGCAGATAGAAGATCTAGGTTGCCCCATTCCCAGCCCTGCCAAGGGATCCGAGTCATTCACCAGGGGCAGCATTTGGCACCTTTCCCTGCCCCAAGGAGGTTGCAATTGGAAGAAGTGCAGCTTTATTCATACTGCTTCAGTAGCTGTTCCCATGTCAGTCAGTGGCATGAATTCCCATCTCACTTTTATTGAAATGGAAATGAGGTTTGTCAGGACTTTGCCTAACCTGCCTGAGTGAAGTTTCATTAAGAGAACGTGCAGGGTCACTGCAGTGTGTTCAAGGCTCTGTTCTTCCATCTTCCACCCCAGAAAAAAAATGCTGAAATTATCCTTTGGGGGGCTGGGTGGGGAAGAAAAGAGGAGTATGAGGGAGGCTGACAAATGCCAGCACCAGGATCCTAAGGCAGGGTGCCAGAGCAGAGGCTGATGCTAACAGGGGGTGGAAGGAGCTGGTTTGGAGGGGCAGCTGGGGCTGACAGTGTTGAGAGGCTGTTGGGTGGGATGTGCTGGTGAAAATTACAGCTGCACACAGAGCTGACTGAGGCAAAGTGTTCCTCACACAGCAGCTGCTGGGAGGACTTGCTGGTGGATTTATGCTGGATTTGAAGAAGCACTTAGTGTGTGAATAACAACTACCAGCACCCTCAATGAATCTTGCAATGTGGCCAATGAAATGATCATTGGTTTCTTGTGGGGACAGACAGCAGCAGTGAATTGATGGATGGTTTGCTGCTTCATCTGAGAGCCCCAGAGACTTGGTGTTCTGAAGTTCCTCTTAACACTTCCCACTTAGCTGTTAAACCAGAAGTAAAAATCATTAGTGCTTTAAAATGCACTTGGCCTCGGTGTGCTCTCCCCAGCCAGTTTCCATGTAATTAAGCCAAAGCAGGGATACTATCAATATTCATATTTTCAACCTTTTAAAACAGTTTAGCTCCGACATCAAGGGTGACAAAAACACCTCCCAGAGCAAGAGCAAGAGACTGGTGGAAGCCTTTAGCTCCCATAAATTCAGTTCCTGGCCACCCTGGGTGGATACCTTGGCTCCAAAATGACCTCCTGGCTCCTCCTTCTCATTTTGGTTTTTCCTTGGAGCCAGGAGAAGGCTCCCAGCATTTGCCAGGTGAGTGGAAGCTGTGCCCTGGCAGGCAGCCTGCAGACCCATTACTGGTTTGTAGATTAAACTGAGGGCAGCAGAAGGGGTGGAGGGGGAACCAGGGAGACAGAAGGAGAATTGCAAAACACTTTGTTCTCTTCCAGGTGACAATGTTAATCTCACTGCTCTGCAGCCAGTCTGCCACGTACAGGGTGGAGGAGAGAACAAGTTCAGTGGGTGGCTGTGCTCTAGATGGAATTCTTGTTGCCAGCCTCTGGGAATGACTGAGCCCTGCTGCCCCAGGCTGCTCAGACACCCTCCCTGGCACAGCCCTGGGGGCAGCTCAGCCCCTGCTGGGCAGAGGGGAGGGCAGGGTGCTGGTCACTGGTGTCTGAAGCACTGCAGCTGTGGCCCCAACACTCCTCTGGCTGTTTCCTTAGCCTTAAAATGAGGAGGCTGCTGCTAAGAACATGGCTCAGTTATGAGGAGCCCATGAGTTCAGTGGGTTCAGGGCCAGGGTTGCCAAGCAGTGCCAAGCAGATGCCACTGCCCTGCTTTTTGCTGTGTGCTCCAGCCTAGTTTGAACAGAGCACTGGATTGGTTTTTTTCCTTTCAGACTTCTAAATCACTAATTTCCTCCTAGGCAATGAATTTCAGTTTCTAAGCCTCTTGGTTCTCAGGTTTGCTTGGGCCTGATGGTGATGGCTGCTTGTTCCCTCTAATGGCAAAAGCAGCTTTATGAGTCTACCTGCAAGACTCTCAACTGCTCCATGAGTGGCACCACCCACACTGAACAGGGCTCCTGGGCAGCCCTCCATCAGCAGCACTTTCTGCTAGAAAATGGCTCTGCAAAAATCAAGATTTATCCTGGAGAATACGACTGTTTTACCAAAAAAACTCCAGTTCATCAGTGGGGGAATCAAAATGAGAGCTTCCTGGCTGCCTGTTTTGAAGCCTCACAATCTTCTTGGTTTGTTGGGGTTTTTTTTGCTCTCAAAGACAAGAAATGAAATAAAATAAATCTCACATTTTAAACACAAAAGACTTAACAAGGCTTGGAAATCACTCCATGCAATTTTATTTGTATTCAATTTGTTGTTGCCATTTTATTGGGTTTTTTTTTCCCCCAGTCAGAGTGATTTCCATCGTTCATTCTATGATGAAGGTGGAAAGGGAATTCCATTTCCAGCCAGCTTTTTTGTACTAAGGAATTGAAACTAGCAGGGAAAATAAGATAAGAACCAGCAAGAGTGGGGCAGAAGTTAGAGGATATGCTTGGCCTCAGAAAAATTAGTTTACCTATATGACAAAAATGAGCTTTTGGCTACGATGGAACCAGTTTCCCATGAAACTGAGTTGGTTTCTAATTGATTACATGCAAAGAGGCAACTCAAATGTCTGCAAATCAGTGCATGGCCATTTCTGATTTCTCTTTTTGAAGAGATATGGTTTTCAAACTAAAAAATGTTTCAGCTGCTGTGTTTCCCATTATCATGCTGAACTCAGCTCTGGCATGAATAGATGAGTTGAGAACCTCAGAAGAATTCAGGTGCCTGATAACCATTGGGAAATACTGGACTGGAGCACTTGCAGCTCCTGAAGTGCCTTGGACTTTAAGCCTCTGGGAGGGAGACCTGTTCATTTTATCCTCCTTTTGGTCCCATTATTATTTCAGTTATTTACTCTGCTGTTAAAAAGCAGCACATTTCACTTTGATGTCCAATATATATAATTTTATGAATGGCTGAGGAGAATTATGGCATCATAAAATCCACTCGAAGTCACCCAACAGATTTATCAATATTCTGATATTGATGAAACTAATTCTCTGGGGGCTGCCTTGTCTGTGTTGGCCAGTGGTTGATGCTGAGTGAAGCCCCTGGGGAGAAGGAGCAAACTCCCCTGGGATCCTGTGGTCAGATCAATTTGTCCAGCTGCTTCCACCTTTTCTGATGCAATCGAGGGCAACAATGTTGTCTCCCAGTAAACATGGAAATGGAGCAAGGAAAACATTTCTCAATCCACTTCCTAAAAATACAGCTCTGGGTGGGGAGGGGCTGGAGTTTTTATTCCAGGAGCTCATTCGAGCCCTCGTCTCTTTCCACAATGGCTCAGATTTTACTCAGTCTTACATTTCATGCACTTGTAGATTGGGAAGCAGAGTGCTGCGTGGGCCAAATGCCCATGAGCATGACATGCAATAACCATTATGCATTCAAATGTACAGATTCAGGGGTGGAGAGTTGCCAAGCATGGGCTGGGAGCAGATCCAGGGTTTGGCAAAGTGGGCAGATCACCAGGGGAGCTCCTGGGAGGGGTTATCTGGAGTTGCCTTCTCTGTCTCAATGCTCCAATGCTTCCTTCTGTAGGAGGAGGGGGAAAAAAAGTGATGCTTTCATTGTGTTAATTTGGTATTCTGTGGTTTGTTTAGACTGGGGTTTTGCTTTGTTTTCATGATCTCCCTTCCCCTTGTTGCCTGGTGACTAGTGTTGAGCTTTCAGATGGCTCCTGGAGGAAATATCAGTTCCTACTTGATTTCCTGGGGAGGAGGGAGAGGGTAAGGCAGGGTACCAAACAGCAGTTAGATGAGGGTGCAAAACTCATTCTTGTTGTTCCTATGCCCGTGTCCATCCCGTTGTAAGATGCTGCATTAAAAGACTGACCCTGTTTTTCAAGCAGTTCCCCATCCAGGGATGTTCAGAGAGGGAGTCAGGCTTGTGTGTCCCCCAGCACTTAGCACAGTGCTCTCGTGGATTAGCAGCTTGCATGGGGGCAAAGCTACCTGCTGGCAGTGAGGCTCTGTAAGAAGTATTTCTGCACAGGAAGCAGACAAGGCATGGAGCAGTTGTGACTGTGTGTGTGTGTGTGTGTGTATTTGCTCATGATTTTTGCACCCCAACTTCCAGAAGGCAGGTCCTGAATCCTTAGCATGCCCTTATTTTTCCTCTCCACTCCCCATGATGTTAAAATAGCTGGTTATAAATCCTTGGTGCTGTGCTCCTCGTGTGTTTGCACTGAATTTTGGCCTCACCAGATTTCAACAGAGCATTTCCATCTGTGTTCTGATCCCTCTGCTTTCACTTCTGTTTGCAGGACTCCTGAAAGGAGAGCAAGAGAAGATCCCAGGGCCTGTCTCCCACAGCCAGGAATTCTCAGCCACCCCTCACCACAGCCCCTTTTGGAGGGAGGCAGTTCCAACCACAGCATCCCAGCCTGCTGCAGCTAATCCAGCTTTGCCCAGGGTAATGACATGAGATGACATTCCAATCTGAGTGGGGTTTTTCTAGACAGAGATGATTACATGATGAAGCACAGCAGCTACTTTCCTCCCCACGTGTCTCCAGTGCAGACTAAAAATAGCCCCCAAGCATCTGAAAACGTGCCTTCATCTTTTGACAAGGAAGTGGATGAGGTCACAGGCTTGGGAAAGGGCTGCTTTGCTGGCAGGAGGATGGTGAACTTGACACGTCAGATAGATCCAAGTGCTGCTCTGGGTGAAGAAAGGTAGGGAAACAGGGCCCAGAATGCCCTTTTTTTTTTTTTTTCCCAGTGTTTTTTGCATATATCTTTGGTGCATGTGAGATGCTGTGGGTTAAGAACCCTTGTGGTGGATAAAGGGCAGGATGCAGCTGATCTGTTTGCACAGCAAGCTGCAAAGAGCCTGCAAAGGGAAAGACAAAACAGTATATTCAGCACAAAAGCTGATGTGGACACATCCAGGGTGCAGCTCTGCCCTGTTCCTTGTGACAGCTCATTGTCTATGTTAAGAAATCAGAGATTTCTCATTCCACATGGAGAAGCTGCTCCAGGTCAAGTGAATTCTCTTTGCTCTTGGAAAATGTCTTTTCTTTGTTGGCATTTCACAGTATCTCAGATCTTGGGCTTCTCTTGTTACTGGGGAAATGCTGAGGGTTGGCTTGTTAAGTAGAGGAAAATTAATTGCTAAGAAGTCCATGAACCAGCCTACATCTTGGCTGCAGGTTCTTGTAAGAGTTCAGGAAAAAAGTATGAAGCATCCTCTGCCACACCAAGGGAGGTTGTGTGGGGTAAGAAATCTGCTGCCTCAGTTCCTGCAGTGCCCAGGCTGTCACAGTCAGCCATGTGTGCAACACTTGGCCAAGAATTTGCTGCCCAAGAGCAGGTCTGTTATTTGCATAATTGGGTGCTAAGAAAAATAAAGCTAATAAATTGCTGATAATTGCAAAATGTCAACTGTATTGGGGTAGGTCAGAGGTGGAAGAGAAGGGTGAAGTCTCCAGGTGTGTTGAGGTCAAAAGTGACTTGTTTTTGAGGGGAAACTTGTTTGGGGTAATGGCTACAGAAGAAACTCAGTTGAATAATGTTAAAGCCAACAAATCCATGGGTAAGAAGTTGGTGCAGTACTCCAGGGGAGTGGGACCTTTTGCCACCATGAGTAGTGGGTTAGTTTTCACATGTTAATGAGGGGGTGGCTGAAAAGGGGCACCAAAGAGAACCAGGAACACTCTTGATGTGTAATGAGTGGTACAAGACAACTGCACAGAAGGACTTTGCCCAGGAAATGTTACAAAACACAAGGGAGGTATCAAAGTAATTTTAATACCTGAACAAACTGCAAGTTGTTGCCCAGAAAAATCCACATGGCATTGCAGGTGAGTGGGAAGAGAAATCTCAGCTGGCTGCAGAAAGGCTTGAGAAGCTGAGGGTCAAAAGGGAGTGAACTTGCACTGATGCTTCAGAGGGATCCAAAGGCTGCTGCAGGGAGCTGCCTCCTTCCTACCAAAGCTGCAGAGTTCTCTGCTATTTGTAGGAAAATGGCAAATGATGGACAGCCTGAGGAAATGCAGTTCTTTTTAAAATGGCCTTGGCTCTAACTACCATACTGTATTGCTTCAAAATCCTCTCAAGAACTTCCTTATGTAAGTGAAAAACAGCCTCACAAATTGCCAGGGTGGTTTAAATCAACTTCAGTGCAATAAAAGGTATATGTGCTCCCTTAGTCAGGGGAGTTGGAAAAAGAGCTATCAATAACAGTGTGTCAGATAAACACTGAGGGCAAAGAGAGGACTTTGCTGGGACATGACTTTTTTCATTCTCTCAGGGATTCTCTTTCTCTTCTGTCTTCAGTTGCCTTTATATCTTTAACCATGCAGCAGCCAAGGCAGGAGAGGAACTGTCTGACAAAGGTTTCATTGACAAAAGTGTATGATTTTTGCTAGAAAGCACTTCCTTCTCTGCTGAAGGCTTTGAAGTGTTGCCTTTGTTCTTTCAGGCTTGTTATTTTTTTTTTCTCTTTAAAAAATGATAGACAAACTACTTGAAAGTCATCTTTTAATACGGGCAGAAGAACAGGAGCAGCAACAGAAACCCTTCATTTAAAAAGGTGTCATCATGCTAAAATGATGGATTTGAAATATCATTTCTAATCCTCGTTAAGAAAACAGTGCCTGAAATAATTTAAACCTGCTTGTTGCATGTTAAAAACAGGTATAATTTGCTCTTCAAGTTGTCTTCTGCCCTCACTGACAGCGTGCCCTGTCTCTGCTGACTCTGATCTTTGCTCTTCTTTCATGTGGCTTGGGTTGACTATCTGCAAACTGGATTAATGGCAGTGAACTCCTTTGTAACTGACACAGAATCAGCAGCAGGCAGGGCTGTGGTGAAGCAGAGGGGTTTGTGCTGTTGAACTGGGTGGTAGACTGGAGGTTTCTAGACCCTGAAATGCTAAAGGATTTCTCCTTTGCTCAGTAGCACTGGGTAACCTCTTTCATACCTCTACAAACCTCCATCCCACACCCTACACCCT
Organism: Ceyx cyanopectus; assembly: GCA_013401355.1. Taxonomy (NCBI): domain Eukaryota; kingdom Metazoa; phylum Chordata; class Aves; order Coraciiformes; family Alcedinidae; genus Ceyx; species Ceyx cyanopectus. The sequence continues at coordinate 28,935 of VYZU01056133.1, read as the reverse complement.
GACACCTAAAGCTGCAGTCCTGCAGCACTCTCACTGCAGTTCCATAGGTAATCCCAATTCATCCAGTGCTCTCAATCCCCTCGTCTGAAGAGTTAATTGTCCATTGCTGACTACGTGGGAATTTCACTGTGGCAGCAGAGTCAGGTCTGTTTCAGATATTGCAGGATCCTGTCACTAGTCCTTAAGGCTGCAGGTGAGGAGAAAGACACTTGGTAATCCTGCCAGCAAGGAAGCTGCTGCTGCTGCTCCCTCAGACCACAGAGATCAGCAGAGCACCAGAGAGAGCTAACTGTGGTTTGACACCAGAATCCTGCAGTGAAACAGGACCCTGTTCACCTCTTCCCCCCCCCCCCCCCCCCTTGATAAACTCCCTTTCCTAATGAAAGTTTTAAAGTCCATGATCTCCAGATTATTGTTATCCATCAGAGGGCTTCCTTGGCAGGGGCTGGGGAGTGGAAGTGTCTTGGCACACGGGGATGGGTGATTACAGCAGTTCAGTTCCTTCCAGTGCTTCCAGGCTCAGCATCCAGATGAAGAGCCATTTGATACTCTTAACAGTGCCTAAAGCACAGCAAAGCTCCGTGCTCAGGGAGATAATGGGGCTTTTGATTCTCCCACTCCACAAATCAGTAGCTCTTCTGCATGTGCTTCTGCAGAAGTGCTTGGCTCTGTGTTTAGCTCTTTGCTCTAACTTGGCAGTCGAGGGAAAACTGGAGAGAAGCTTAGGGCTGAGTAGAGCAGCAGCAAGATAGGCTGCTGCTAAGTGCACTCAAACCCAGGGGTTTAGAGAAGAAGTGGCAAGGAAAGCAAGAGGCAGATAATCCCACGAGAGTAGCAGGCCCTAGATGGTGTTTTTTGTGTCACAAGTGATTCACATCACTGGCAAAACCCCGTGGTTTGCAGGGCTCTGCTACCCACAGGCTGCTCATCCAGCCTCTTCTCCATCAGGCCTTCTGAGTTCTGGGTGCTGCCACTCCAGCTGCTTTTCCCAGCCTCAGTGGGGTGAGAACTGCACTGGCCATTCCCAGAACCCTGCTGCCTGGAGTGGCCTGAGGGTTCTTTCACTCAACCTGCAGAGCCTGGTGTGAGGCAGCACTGCTGCACAAGCACAGGGCTCTGCCTGGGCTCATAAACCCTTCACAATGATAAGGGAACTTAATTCAGAGCCACTGTCCCAATAAACTGACCTGCTGGAAATACCTTCAAATGCAGACAGGCTCATTCTGCCTCTTCAGCCACCCACCTGCACAGACCCACTGCACTCCCATCTCCCTCTGCTTAGTAGCTGAGCTGGGGGAAACTTTATAAACTGTGAGTTTGCAGCAAAAAAAAAACCTGCTGAGATTTTCCCAGCTATTTTATCAACATCTCTAAAAGGAGTATTTTTAGTGCTGGCTCTTACTGTTGGGATGTCCCTCTCATTTCTGCTGAGATGCATTTTCCTTTGCTTTCATAATTGGCAGAGTTTGATTATCCCAATTTGGTAGTTTTGACTCGAGGTCAGCCTTTATGATCTGTAAGTAATCCCAGTTATTGGGATTTTTGGGATAAAAAGATAATCTGTTGGCCCCTGTCCCTCCTGCTGCTCCTCCCACTTCTCCAAGACCTCAGCAGCAGCAGCATCGAGGATTTAAACCCCAATAAACCCACTTAACACTATTTTTTTAGGCTTTTTTTTCCCCAATCCCCATTCTTAGCATAAGCAGTGCTCAGCTGGAAGCCCAATAAAACCTTTGAACTGGTAATTTGTGCCCATTCTTTTTCCCATTTTAAATATTAGTATAGAACAGGGGGATTTGAGGAATCGGAGTCGCCAAAGCAAACATTTGACTCAGGGTTTTATCAGACTTCTGTCACAGAAAGCTCAGGCTCAGGAACCCAAACTGCTGCTGTGCACAGCAGTGCTCCTGTCTGTGAGGAGGACAGGGCTGGAAACCCCAAGTCCCTGCTGCCCTGCTTGGCTCTGTGTGCACAGCAGTGCTCCTGGAAACCCCAATCTGCCCTGCTTGGCTCTGTGTGCACAGCAGTGCTCCTGGAAACCCCAGTTTCTGCTCCCCTGCTTGGCTCTGTGTGCACAGCAGTGCTCCTGGAAACCCCAATCCCTGCTGCCCTGCTTGGCTCTGTGTGGCAATCCACTGTAAAAAAAGAAAATCCTCCAGTTTGAGCCTCTGAGAGCTGCTGAGTGATTTCTGTCTCTCCTGGAACCAGCACCCCTGAGACACCTTTGCTGTGCCACAGCCATTTCTATGGGGATGCTGGTGTGGAAACCCAACTGGAAATGGGACTCTGGGGTCTGTTTCTGGATGAGGGTAGCTTGCCACCAGATTTCAGAGCCAGAGCTTCTAAAGGTGTGTTTAACTTCATGGACCAGAGCAAACAGAGCTAAATCCCTACGTGGCTTCTAGGACTCAGCTCCTGGATCTCAGAGAGATGGATGTAAAAGTTCTCATGGTAATAAACAAGCAGTTTTGTGTGCAGAGGGTTTCATGAAAGCTGCTTTTCAACATCTCTCCTTCTCCTTTCCTCCCTTCAATGTGTTTTCTGCTGTCTTGGGGGTAGGGGAAGCTCCTCCCAGAGGGTCTCCCCTCTCCAGTTACCCATTTGATGAAATCTTTTAGAGACTTAACTTTAAGGTCTTTACTCCTTTGATAGTTGTGCTGGAAATGAGTGATTCAAAACTTTGGGGATAGAAGGGAATGGAGAACTCCATACAACAGCAGCCCAAAAGCCTTGTTTCTTCAGGCATCCAGCTAAAACTTTTTAACATGTTGAAGGTGCAAAGCAACAAGCTGGGCTGATGCTTTTTATTTGTCATCTCTGCTTGCAAATCCAACACTGGAGCTTTATGTTTCTGCTGGAAAGAAAAACAAACTGAAAACAATAGGAGAAACCACAGAGCCCTGCCTGGAGTTCCAGGATTTATGCAGAGACAGGGCTGGGGCTGCTGTGGGGAATTAAGTAATTTCCCATGTACCAGTTGTAACAGTGACAGCCCCAGGACTGGGACTGGGCTTGTGCAGGAGCTGGGGACAGGCTGCTTGGCCAGGGAGCAAAGAGCTGGGCTTGGTTTGGTGTCTTCTCCCAGGCACTGCTGCCCTCTCTGCAGTGTGTTCAGTGCTGCCAGCACAAATATGTCCTGACAGGAAAATACAGGTATTTAAATTGTTAATTGAGTTCACTCAGTAGTTTCCAGGCTCTGTGGGCTCTACTTTTACCTGAAGTGGTCGTTGTAATGCAATCCTAGCAGTGGAGAGGGAAGATGGGGGGAGGTCTAAATATGTTTGTTTCTGAAGGCAGCATTTGGGAAAAAAACCCATCCCCCATGAGCAGAAATTGCTGTTTCATGGAGGAGCATCTCTGGCTTTCTGACTCCTCAGAACAAGGGAGAAGCTTTACATTAAAACCTGAGTTTCCTGAGGGAGAGCACAGAGTGCTGCTTGAGCCACGATGGTTCCTCCAAGGAGGGAATCACAAAAAGAAGGTTGTGCCTGTGCAGGTGAGATGCTGTCACACAAAAAACCCAACCCTTGGAGCTACTGCTCATCTGCTTCCCCATCCTGCCTGCTCCAGGCTGGGCTGTGCTGGAGCTCACACTGCCCACCTTGGCAGGACAGTGGTGCTGCAGGGCTGGAGGAGACCTCGAGTCACAAGTACATTGCTGTTTTGCCTTTGCTCGTGGCATAAATCAGAAAGGGGGGAAAAAAAAAATAATCTGTTAGCACAGAGCTCAGGTTTGTTTATTTTTTTGCCAGCTGCAACATGCTACCCTCTTAGGGGATCACGTAAAACCAGTCATGGTTTAGGTTGGAGTGACATGTCAAACCCAAACTGTAGGCCTGGCCCCTCTCAATGAAATACAACCTTGTCAGGAACCTATTATATATATATACACACACATGCATATATGTATTTTTTTTCAATTAAGGTAGGTTTTTTATCAAATCAAATACCTGCACACTAAATTATATTTCTGGTGCCAGCCTGACTCTGCCTCTCTCTCCCCTGCTCTCTTTCCCTCAGTGCAGTGATACAGGGGGGGTTTGTTCCAAGGTGAATGGGCAGCTCCCATGCTGCTGGGGAAGTGCTGTTTGACCTTGGCCACCTGGTTTGTTTTGGAATATTTACCACAACGTGTCCCCAGCTCTGTTGCCTTCATGATAAAAATATTCAGAGCCCAAGAGTGGAGGCCTGGGGTGGTGGGTGAAAGGAAGGAAGGTGGAGCAGTAATAGAGCACAGCCATCAAAGGTGTTTGCTCCTCTGTTTGCTCAACCCAGTTTGTTTTGTTTATTAATAGGGCTTGAAATGCCAAGGGGAAAGTTTAGGGTGAACTAAAAATGCCATATGTTCCTCTGGCATGGAGTCTCCTTTTGTACTGGCTAAAATTAGTTGGGTGCTGGCTTTTCCCTTTTTATCCACCTCCTCTCTCTGAGGAATAGATGATATTGTTAGTTTAGAGGAGGCCTGAAAGCTCAGCAAAGGAGGAAGAGTTTAATCTGTTTAATCCAGGGTCTGGCAGTTTCTGTAGCATAAGCTGCTTCAAAATAGTACACAATAATGAATGAAAAAAAAATTAAAAAATATATATATAATAATGTAAGAAGCTCTCAACTCATCATCTTTTCCATGGAGGAAAAGGGGAATAATTGTTAGGAACAAACATCATCCTTTATCCAGAGGATGCTTCTGCTCTGCCTCTGGCCTTAGAGGGGAAGCAGTGACACACAGGCCAACACTGGGCAAATTAAATTGCCTCACAGATCCCTGTGCCTAATGGTGTCCTCACGAGGGGAAAATCTGTACCTGGTTAACACACAGCCAGCCACCCAGCAGCAGAAAATCCTGCCTTTGTGTGGAGCCTTCTGCTTCGGGTCTGCGGGGCTGAATTCAGAGCACACTTGGGGAGGGGGTGGAAAAGTTTTTTCCTCAAGGGGACCTCCACAAAGCGTGACCATTTGTCTTCAGGGAACAGAATGGAAACCTCTTCCTAATCCTATATCATGCATGTCTGGGCACTGAGCTCATGTGCAGGCTGACAGGGGCTCGTGCCTGCAGGATCAATTGCAAATGCAATGCAGGGGGGTAGAACCCACCAGTGCTGCATTCACTCCAACCCCTGCTCAGGCTGCCCTGCACTCCAGAGGCATTCTTGGTGTTCTGCAGGATGAATGAATGTGAAGGGATGAGCTGGAGGAGATTTCAGAGCCGTTGGTGGGAGTGTCTGTGCTGAGGGGTGTGTGGAGGTGAAGGGAAGAGCAGGAGCCTGGAGCAGGGCTGAGGGCAGATCTGCCCTTCCCTCTTCTGCTTCTGGCTCAGGGAGGGATGTTTGGGATGTTGTTGTTAAAAAGCTGCAAATTCCTGCATTGCTTCATATTTTAGATTGGCCTGGATGAAATAGCTGAAGATAAAAGATGAGATGAGGGGAGAGAGACCCTAACAGAAAAGACTGGCTGTGTTCAGACACTCTGCAAACAGCTGGAGGGGGGGAATCCACTGCAGACAGGAGGAGCTGCAACTTAAGGTTGGCTCTGAGCAAAAAGAGGCTCTGAGCAGCCTGCTCCACTTGCAGATGTCCCTGCTCACTGCAGGGCTGGACTAGGTGACCTCTGGAGGTCCCTCCCAACCCGGGGCATTCTGTGATTCCATGCTGGAGGTGTCAGTCACACAGCCCATCTCTGGTGGTTTGGATGCTTTCAGCACTGACCCTCAGGCTGAACAACCCTCCCCTCTGAGCACTGGGCTGGGGACCCAGGCAAAGTCACTCTAGCTGTGAGTCTTTTATCATCTGAGTAGGAGCTGGTGAGGCCAGAGTCCAGCATCAGCTCAGACTGAGGTTCAATAAGTCCCAGAATCTGAAAAGCAGCTCAGTCTAGTGGGATGATGATGTTTCTGGAGGTCTTGTCTGATTGCTAGTCCAGGAAAGCCAAGTGTGCTCCTTAAAATTCCATGTCTTTCACAGTCTCCCCAGTAAGTACCTGTCCTGCAGAACTGGTGAACCTCCTCTGCTTGCTGAGGATGGATGAAATGGGTCCTGCCTGACTCTGCTGCCTTGTCATGCTCAGTGCTCTGAAGGGGGCAGGAACCAGTCACTCCAGGGAATGGCTCAGAGAAAAAATGTTCATGCCATTATAGCCCTTACAGAACAGACAGGGGAATACAAAGCTGGCTTGCTTCCATTTTTGATGCAGATATTATGTAAATGTATGTGCTGATTATGCCAGCCTTGGGAACCCCCTCAGGTTTCTGCCCAGGTTCCAAGCTGCCCCCCCTTGCTCTGCTGGTCATTGTGCTCTGGTTTTGAAGCAGGGCCTGCTAAGCCTGCAGTGTGGCTGTGCTCCCTTGCTTTCCTGCAAGCCACGGGCTCAATCTGGCCCTGCCTTTGCTGGCTGCTCCAAGGGAAGTGTGTTTCTGAGGTGAAAAATTTGCCTTTTAAATTTCTGTGTAGCTTATACCAAGATTATAACTCATATCCAGGGCTGAATACCAAATGACCCTGTTACTCATTTCTACAAATATCCTGAGAGGCGAAGAGTGAAGCAAGGGAAAATACTGGCCCAAATCCAATGCTGTTAGAACCCAAAATCAATGGGGTTTATATGAGGGTTGGATTTGGCCTCCTCCATCTTCCATTTAAAGCTGTCCGATTAACAGGATATAAATATTGTGTGATGCCCCAGAGCTGCACCAGCAAATCTGCTCAAAGATGCATCTTCCCAAACTGAACAAGGCCAATATTGTTCAAGGGAAGTCTCCAAAACAAAGCCCCTGTCTCCTGGAAAAGCTGTTAGTAACTGTCCTTGATATTGGATGTTACAAGGTACTTGCAAAGCCTAAAACTTGGAACCAAACATGCAAAAGAAGCTCCTCTTTGGCAGGAGCAGAACAATCCCCAGTGGGTATTGACATGATACATCATCAGGAAAAGTTCTCATCAAACTCAGTCCTTCTGGTTTCACACTGACAGACCCGTGTGTTAACCCAAGAATTTTCCAGAGCAAAGAAAGAGAAGGAAATATGAAGCTTATTGTAAGGGAGATATACTCAGCAGAGAAGGTACTGAAGGTTTTCAAGGAACTTGCAGTCAAACAAGATTTTCTTTGACATCTGCCACGAATGATGGTTTCTTTTCACCCTGCTCACTGTGGAGCATGGGGTTGTGGGAACAACAGGGAGTTTTTGATCATGAAATCTCTCTCTGTGACAGCAAGAATGCTCCATGGCTGTGCCAGGTCAGTGTTCTTGTTGAAATGCAGAGCAATATGGTGTGTCCTTGCAAAATTCCATCCCCCCATGCCTGCAGCTTGGACTAGTGACACTAATTCTGTGCACATCTAATGCCAGTTGTTCACTCACACACGGACCCCAAGGAGGTGATCCAGCAAAACAGTGACCAAGCATCTGTTTAACTTCCATGATGGAATGGTTGCTCCCTGGGATTGAAATGCTGAGATAAAACATCTGGGTTTCAGCTGTGTCTCCAGGGATGCAAAGCAACAGTCCCGTGGCCTACATCTTGTGTAGAATGCAGGGTTGTTATTTCTCCATTAGCACTGCCAGGGCTGGAGTTGGCTGTGACCGTGTCATTCTCCTGACACATCATTAATAAACAGGTAATTTCATACCTGATTTCCACAGAGTGTCACGCTGAAAACCACCTGGGTCTCAGTTTTCATCGACATTTAGAATGAAAAAAAGAAGCAAAAAGAAAGAAGACAGCCTGGGAAGTGGTTGGTTGTGTCTGGGCTAGAATTGGGCTAGTGGAACAATGGCTCCATCAGCTTGGAACAGGCAGAGATGCTGGAAGGGGGGAAGTAGAACTGGCACCTACAGGGCTCCGTGTGCCCACTTGGTGGGGAGGATTTCACAGCCTTGGCTTCACTATTAGAAACCTTTTACTGAACAGGGATCTTGCCCAGATCTTTGTTGCTTCAGTAGTATATTCAATCCATTATAATGTCTCATCCAAGGGTGTGCAGACCAATTTATTCCCTTTCGTGGTAAGATGTCATGTACTTGCAGCCCTGCTGTACATTCCATCTGATCTTTCTTCCTTTGGCTGAGTAACTCCGGTTCCTTCCCGTGTCATTTCACACCAAAAAATCAACCCCAAACCCACCGAGCCTGAGCCGTGCTCACTAATCCGAGTGAATTCAGCAAGTGCCCCTCGTGCAGAAGCTGCTCCAGCAGAGTGCGTTTGCCAGCAGGTGTCACCAGACGAGAGCAATCCCTCCAAGCTCAGGACCAGCATCCTGCGGGGAGTGCCCCGGCTCTAACAGCGTTAGGATTCGGGGTGGCAGAGGTCCCTGGGTCTGGATGTCCCCCAGGTACAGCCTTCTCCTGAGAGCACAGGCAGCTTTATGCATGGAAGCACAGTTTGGGAGCACCTTCATCTGTGTTCAGCAGGCAGCAGCCTCTCCAGAGAGAACATTTGCAGAAGGGGAGCACTCAGACTGACCTCAACTGGAGTTGATTGTCTGGGTATCCATGATACCAGCAGCTGCATCATTCTCTTCCTCTCTTCTTCTTTATCTTGCTGAAGGGTTTCTGAGTCAAACCCATCCCCAGCCCCTCACTTTGCACAGAGCAGTGTGGACAAGCATTCACAGATCCATAGATTCATAGATTCATAGCATCCCTTCAAATGCCATCTCCTGGCTGTCAGAAAACAAGTGGCTGCAGCAGAACCTGGTTTTCTCCCAACAGCTTGTCACAATGTTGTGGACACATCCATACCCCAGCAGGGGCTTGGAGGGTGGTCCTGAGCTGGTTGTTGTAGTGCAGGGGTAGGGGACTGCAGAGCAACCTGCACCACGGGAACTGGGACACCTTAGCAAAAGGGTTTGAGAAATGGGGGAGAAATCAATTTTTCTTGATGAAACCAGCGACTGCTGCATAAATATTGGAAGCAAAACCCAGTGCAAGCTGAAGGATTAGTATTGAGCTCTTTATCTAAATACTCTCCAGTCCCCTCCCCAAAATAAGATAGTGTTGTTTGAAATTTCCAGAGAAGCTTAAGGCCTAAAGCATTGGGTGAGATGTAAATTTCTTAAAATATTTATCCATCCATAAGTGGCTACATATTTGACATTATTATAGGGTTTCTCAGTGTTCCATTTTATTAAAAAATATTTATTTGGTTTCTAAGATTACTGCTTCTCTGACCACAGAAAATTCAATTACTGAAAACTGCAGCTATCAAATTGGTTGAAAATAAATAGCCTTTTATCCAAACCTGGCATGGGCTGGTTTACTTTTAATACGTAGCCATAAAAAAAAAAAAAAGAGAAGCTCTTTCCACAGAGAGCTGGTTGGTTACAGAGCAAGAAGCCAAGGAATACTTTGCATCACCAAGTTTTATTTAAAATAAGGTAGGGAGGGGGGAGAAAAGAAGTCGTTATGAGACTAATTAGCTGCTTGTTTTCCTCCGTAGCTTTAACACCACCATAAAATCACCGTAAGTAATTGTAGTTTTCCCTTTCCCGTGGGTGAGAGATGAGCAGGGAACAATCCCAGACACTTTCCTCAGGTGCCAGATGTCTCCTCCTGTGAGGCTCTAAACCTGCCGTTGTGTTTGCAACAGCAAACAGGGCTGGGGGTCACCGCAGGGTTATTAATTGGTTTTCATCTTTAATGACACAGATTCCACCCCATCTGCAGAGAGTGCTCGAGAGGTTGGTGGATGCAGATGAAGGCTCCATGAGATGTTCAGGAGCTGTTCACCTGTGTGAGGTGGGTGTCTGCATCCTTCCTTCCACAACCATCACTGTTCTGACAGTGCTTTGCAACCAGAAGGGGACACGTTTTAGAGTGACTGACACTGGCAGCTCCTTCCAAATGCTCTGTGCTAAGCCTTCCCCCTCCCTTCATCTGTTCAAGCACCGCGATGCTCTCCCGGCTGCTCCCTCGCCTCTGAAGCCCCTGCTCGCAGCAGCCTGAAGACCCCGCGTCTTTCAGCCGAGCTCCTAAAGTCATCAAAGGCTGGAATGCGAAACATCTCCGTCCCGGTTGGTCGTTAACAGGTTCTGTTAGCGGCAGGGCTGACCCAGAGCCCCAGCCTCGGCTGGATCAAGGGTGCTCGCTGAGAGACGGCCCCGTGTGCTGCGGGCGGCCGCAGGTCTCGGGGTGCCCCGGCAGCTCGCTGCGCCTTCCCAGCACGGCGATGAAAAGCCCGGAGATCAAAGCTCAGGAGATAAGGCAGCAGCCACGTGGGCTTTCCGAACTGCTTCTGAAAGGAGCCGGGGAACGGCCGGCCACTGCTTCAAGGGAACCTTCAAAGGGGACTGAAAGGGCTGAGGAGATTTTGGAAGAGAAGCAGAAACTTGTCAGTATTCGAAAGCTCAGGTTTTATTGCTTTGGGGTGGCATCTGAATTCCCTGCAGGAGCTGCAGGAGAATTTGTCAGCTGCTGGGATGGGTAAAAATATTCCCTTGTCTCCCACTGGACAGGATCAGTTCCTACCCTTTCCTCAAAAACTGGAAGCACTTTGTGGTTCCTATATACTGAGTTTCCATGCTTTGGAAGGGGGTGAGAGGGGGATAACCCGGACATCTGAGCTGGAGCATGTGGGTCAGGATGGCAGCCCACACCTCTCTGGAATCACCTCCATTGCCCCAGCCCTGGAATCACCTCCATTGCCCCAGCCCTGGAATCACCTCCATTGCCCCATCCTTCTGCTGAACAGAGACCTTGCAAGGGGCTGTCCTGTGGAATAGTGGAGAAGATCTTGTGAGGAAGGGGCTCACAGGTTTGAAGAGTAGCTGGCTGCTTTTCCACCCCTGTGCTCTGTGCTGCACACACACCCCACCGTGCACAGGAGCTGCTCACTGGGTTAAGGAGTTGGTGAGTGTATTGGATGACAACGAGCCATCCAAAGAGATTCCTTCAGCCTACATGGAAGGAGAGAAAAGAAGCTGAGAACCTGGGCTTGGATCTCTTGTCTGAGGTTGGACTTGATGACCCTGGAGGTCCTTTCCAACCATAAGGATTCTGTGATTTCCCAGTGCATCAGGAGGCAGAGTCTCCCCTGAGCTGATTCAGCCAAAAGAGAAGGTGGAGGAGCAGTTGTGCCACTGCCAGCTCTCCAGGAGACCTTCCCCAGCTCCCTGGAGGGGAAGCAGCTCCCATTGTCTGCTGCCCTGGCTGGTAGCTGCAGTGCTGTTGAAATGTAGTTTATGGAGAAAATATAGTTTAGGTATCTGTAATGGATCCTGCACTCAAAACCAATACACCAGTATTTCAGCCATCACTTGTCAGCCCATAAAATCTGTGGTTACCTTTCTTTTCCTTTTTTTTTTTTCTTTTCTTATTTTCCTCCATTTTTCCTTTTTTTTTCTTTATTTTTCTCATCCTTCTTAAAGTGATGACACGAGGGGAGCTGATGGATCTGAAACTGCAGGAGCAGCTCCACAGAACTTCTTTAGCACATGAAAAGGATCCAGTTTTACACTGAACTGTGTGACTGGAAACTGTGTCCCCCAGGGCTGAGTCCCAGCCTAACCCACTCACTGCTGACTCCTGTCTCCTAAAAAGCAATAAACTCCATAAAATCCCAAACCAGTGCAATCCAGCAGGCCCTGCTGAGGTGAGGTAACATCACTTGCAGCAAAAAAAATCCCTCCCTGGAAGTGTGTTTATCTAAAAGGCTTGTATATTTATTTGTATTTTCAATATCTGCTTCTAGATTAAGTTGCTTTGCTCAGTTTAAAGCCTCTGCCTCGAATAAAGAGCTTCTTTGGAAGCTTTTTGAAAGGGAGTTAGTACTTAATGTTGCCTTGGTAGCAGATCTCCTCCAGGTTACATATTCACTGCAATGCATACAAACAACACATTGACTATGGCCCCACTTTATATTCTCACTAAATCAAGGTAAAGTTTTTTAAAGCCCAATTCATATTCATTTTTTTTTTCTCCTGTGGGTGCGAAGTGATTTTGACACAGGCCCAGCTCACACTGAGAACCCTCCAGACTTGTGGCTTCACAGCAGAGAAGGGAAAAATATAGTTTGGGGTGGGGACAGGGGGCAGAAAGAGCTGAGAGGAGCCTCTGGAGATGGATGCTGGGCTTGGAGTCACGTCAGGAGAGCCCCAGCACTTGTCTCTGATTTATGGATCATCTGCTTTGGTAGTACCTGTGGATCTCTGGCTGAACAGAACCCTCCTGGATTTTATTTTGCCTGATCAAAGACTATTAAAGTTATAAATGTCCCTGTGATATGCTGAGGTTTTCCTAAGAAGGCAGAGCATTGATGGCACAGCTCTGAGGCTACTCACAAAGTATATATTTTATATTTTATATAAATATATTTTCCACGTGGATCTCAACAAGTTCTGTGTATTGAAGCAGAATTTCTCTGCTGGCTATGACCACATAGAACGAGGCCATTTCTTTGTCATCAGGATTGCCCGAAATGCACACAACTTGAAAATATTTGCATTTTTTTTCCTGGAATTCCCTCACCAGGAAAGTTTGAGGGCTGTACCTGCAGGTGTAGAAGATCCATACAGCAAGATTCTCACCTCTTTCCTTCCACCCACTCAAGCAGCAGCTTCTTGCCCAGGTCTGAAGGTGAAGGTGATTTGTGTATTGGGGAAAAGAGCTAATTTCTGAGTGCTGCCAATAGCTGTACTCTCTTTGGTAAATAGGGCTTGCAAAAGGAAGGATTTTCATGATTCCTTTCAAATTCCAAGTGCAAGATTGTGTTTCTGCATTCTTAGGCTGGACAGAGCCCTGAGGTGTCTGGGGCTGAGCACCCAACGCTTGTTGATATGATTTCATATGATTTTTATGTTGATAATGTTTTAATTTCTGGAGAACAAACTGGTTTATACAATTCCCACAGCAGCTGAACTACACTTTGGAAGCCAAATATTCTGGCAAAAGACAGGAATCTTTCTCTTTTTTTTGCTGAAAGCAGGGAAAGGTCAAGAAATGCTAAATGCTGGCCCAGTGGCCATTCTGCCAGTCACTGGGAATTCATGTAGAATTTCATCTGAAGGTCTCGATTTTAGGTACCAATTCAGAGCTTTTATTGTTGTTTAAAATGCATGCAGATTATTTGACTACAATTCCAAGTCACGTTATATCCAGCCCAGCCTGGTGTCATTTTACAGATGTGAAAACAGAGAAACTCTGCTCTCTAGTTCCTTATTACAGGGGTCAGTCTCTTGTTTATTGATGATGCTTTTCCTTTATGTTATTGAAAGCAGCAATGGGGTGAATACATTGAGTGAGCTGTTCTGCTGTTGATGTTAGTCCTTTATTGGTGTGAAGTTAGATAAAAAGCTCTGTGCTGTATGATTTATAAATGAGAAGAGAAAAAGCAGCTCTAGCATCTAAGCTACCCATTCAGAGTGGATGCTGTTTTTATTTTCCTGACTTCAGGACAGTTGGAAATTTTCATCCTTCTTTTCTTTGTTCCAAAGAACAGGATTTTTTAATATTTTATATAGTATTTGATCAGAGCTTTGGAAAATTTCACTCATTTATGCTAAGATGAGGCTACAGTCTTGATGTTGTCAGGATGATGAGCTGGATCAATGGAAGGGGGTGTATTAATGTGACTGTTTCTCCAGGGATCTCACTGGAATTCCTTTAAAAGAAGGAACCCCAAGGTGTGAATTTAAGGTGAGCTATTGCTTTCCTTTTGAAAGAAAAGGGGAGCTAAAGAAATGGAGGAGTTTTAAATTAAATAGAGATGGCAAACTCCAGTTGTTTCTCTTACAGGGAAAAGCAGTGTGCTTTGAGGGCTGTTTCCAGAGCACCTCACAATCACATTTTCAGGGTTTTTCATGGAAATCTGTCAGCCTGGAAGTACAGAGGGAGTATGTGCATCCAGAAAAGGATGGAAAAGGAGTGATAAACTCCCCAATAAATCTGTCAGTAGGAAAGACCCTTGAAAAGAACATGGCTCTTAGTTTTCTCCAACTAACATCTCATCTTTTAACAGTATAAAGAGCTGGTTTGAAAGCTGGTTTTCTCAACTGAAAATGTTAAATTTGCTGGCATAAGATGCAGTTTTTGACATTAGAATCTAGGACCATTCCATTAGATTTACAGTCTTAAAGTCCATATTCCCTTGAAGATTAAACCTTCATTAAGTTCCCCCCTTTTTTTTTTCCCCTTTATTTCCTGCCTTTTGCTCACATCACACTCTAACTTTCATAAGCACTCTTGGTTTTAGTGCTTTAATAAAACCAGCTTTGCTGGAGGTTTAAAGGCACTTCAGCTTCTCTAAAAACCTTTTGGAAATTCACCCCTGAATCAGTAATTCAACCTTCCTTCCTTTCCCCTTGTCTCCCATCACACATCTCCACCAAGACCCATCTAAACGAAGGTGCTCAGTGATTGAAACAATTACACCTAGGTTTGATTTTCTCTCTTTTATTTTAATTCTTTTTTTTCTTTTTTTTTTTTTTTTTTTCTTTTTCTGCTCCACCATTGTTATGACTAGACAGAGGATCATACTGAGTGCATTAGCCAGGCAGTGACTCAGGACACCTACTGCTTGGAATGCCATTGCACTCTGCAAGGGAAGGGATAAAACCGTCTATCCTCCAGCCCCAAACCCCTCTCCCTAGTAATATTTCTGCCACACAAATACTTTGCTGTCAGCTCCAGCAAGGCAGCCTTGGATGGCTGCGGTAGTTTGTTGTCAAGATGAAAAATGGTTCAGTGCAAAAGGTCTCATTGCTGGGATGCTAACAATCAAGGAACACTAAGTCAAGCATTTGACAAGGAACTTTGGTCTTGCTGTTAAATACCACTTAATATTGTCCTGCCCCATAATCCCTGCTGTTTAACAACCGTGCAGCCAGGGCCCGGCGATGGCACCGGGCCTTCCCTGCAAGGGAAAAGCAGCCCATATGGCAGGCATTTGCCTGCAGAGGAGAGGAGGTGGCCTTTCATATCCCAGGAAAATAGAGATGTCTCCAGAGGAGACAATGGCAAACACGCTGCAGCCTGGATCCTCCTGTGCTGTGCTCCAGCTGGGCCTGAAAAGCTGAGCAACTTGCTGTTGGGAGATTCCATGGAGCCAGGCTCTGCTCAGTGACGAGAGGCAATGGGAGGCAGTTGGAGCACAAGAGGTTGAGGGGAAACACCAGGAAAAACTTGTTCCCAGTGAGGGTGGCAGAGCCTGGCAGGGGCTGCCCAGGGGGGTTGTGGAGTCTCCTGCTCTGGAGACATTCCAGCCCCACCTGGATCTGTTCCTGGGTGACTTGCTCTAGGTGCCCCTGCTCTGGCAGGGGGGTTGGACTACATGATCTTCTAGGGCCCTTCCAACCCCTCACATTCTGTGATTCTGTGATTCTATGTACTGTGTGTAACCTCAGAGCCAACCAGTGTCCCAGCCCCATCAGCCAAGCTGGAGAGCATCACTGTTACCACCTCCCTCTCTGCAGCTTCTGCCTCAAACAGCTCCCTCCTGCCACGTCCTCTTCAGTGAGCATTTGGTACCTTCAGGCCATGACCTCTCAGGCATCCACTCCTTAGCTGGTCCTCTTCAGATAAACCTCTGAGTTCTCAGTGTCATTTTTCTCTCTGCCTCTCAATTCCTGATCTCGAGTCACACGCGAGAGCCCTGTCTCTGCTTTCATCCTTCAGTTCTTTGTGCCAATAATACCCCTTGCTCTTGTGCTTTCAGTCCTATTTAATTCCAAACATATATTTTTTTCTAGTGTGAGTTGGGGAATGTACTATGAAGAGATTCTCCACAGCAGTGGTAGAAAATGTTGCAGCAGGAGATGAATAGACGGGTGACTTGAAAGTCACTAGGACATTTCTTCATTTTAGTTTGGCTACAGATCCAAACTGGAGGCAGGAATAATGATACTCACAATGGGAAAGAGAGTTAGAAAAAAGCCAAAGGCCATAAAAAAGTGAAATGGGACAAACTCAGTGGTGTTGTTGGCCATTTCTGTCCAGCAAGGGACAACAGACAGTTCCAATTAAACAATTTCCAATTACAACAGAAAGCAGCCTCTGTGATTTTCAGGGAGTGAGTTATGGGAAGGGCAATAGTGTGAGCAGTTAGGAAGAGCCAGAAGGCAGCCTCTGGGGAACAGAGACCTAAAGCAACCCACCCTCTCCTCAGGGATGCTTCTGGGACAGAGTTTGCTCCTGCTGAAGGCAGCTGAGCTTGGCAGGTTTCTGGTTGCTCGCTGCTTCTCCTCAGGTGCTGTCAGTCCTGTGCAGCATGCTGTTTACACACAGACCCAGATGAACTCAAGAACCATGCAAAAAGGCCAAAGAAATTCAGGATAAGATGGCTGATGGCAAATATTTTTCTATGCTTGATGTGTCAGCAGGGTTCTGGCAGGTGCCCTTAGCAAAATAGGGGGCACATTTCTGTGCATTCAACACCCCCTCGGGGAACCCTCTGCTTCCTCAACACCCCAGGTGTTCAAAGGAAAACACAACAACTGTTTGATGCCACAGAAGGTGCAAAAGTTTGTGGAGATGGCATTTTGTCCATCTTTGCCTGCTGTCACCTCATGTATGACATATTTGAGTCTAGGAATGGATACAGGTTGGTTGGTGGTGTTTGGTTCTCAGCATTTATCTTGGTATATTAGTTCCGGAAGGCTGTGTTGGGGGAGAAAAAAATTCCAAGATCTTTTCACATCTCCAAAATCTAAATTGATTAGATTAATCAAACTTGATTAGGAAAATCAAGTTCTGAGAAATGTTAAGTTCTCCTACAATCCCCTCTAGCTTTGTGAGGTCACTCCAATTACAAGAAGAAATGGGGACACCTCTGTGGTTAATATTTGGAATTATTGCATCTCTCCTAAAGCCACTGCCTGTTGTCAGGATTTCATGTCCACGCCCCAAACCTCTATTAAAGCATCTGCTTAGGGCTCTGTAAATGGAAAATTAGGCTTATTGGACTCTCAGTTCTGCCACAGGAAAGCTCCATTTGTTCTTTTCATCTGAATTTTTACCCAAGCAGTCCTTGCTCTTGCAATAGATGAGAATAGGGCTTCTGTAAAAAACAAGCAAGTTAAAATAGTTTTCTCTTTGGAATTTGTCATGCTAGAGCATTAGATAGCTCAGTGCTGGGAGCAGAGCAAGCAGTGAATCACTGCTGATTTTGCCATAAAAATAAGGAAACCATTGCATGAATTAAAAGAACTGAGGGAGCTGGCAGAATCTGTGGTTTTACTGTAATCTCTCTTGAAAATGGTTTTTTTCTCCCTTTCAGCTCTTTACTAGGTGGAAGAGTATCATGTTTAGAGCGAAGAAAAGGCTGATCTTTATTGAACTGCTATTCCTATGCAGTGGATTCTGAATTTTCTGTGGAGCAGGGGATTTTGTTTGTTTGGTTTTGTCTTTACAGTGATGCAATTCAAATCCATTGGCTCCACGGGAGCTCAGTTCTGTTTCAAGTATCCTTAACTTTATAAGCAAGGCACCGCTTTCCCTGCTCAATAGCCCCTGAGGGATGGCTTTAAATGGCTCTGTAAATTTATTACTGCAACTCTGCAAGGAAATGATAGTCTGCCAGACTGAACAAAACAGCAGATATTGTGTCAGATATGTCATATCTTGTCAAATGGCAAGTACATGGCTACTGGGATTGTGTTTCTATTTGCTATGGATATAAGCTGGTCTCAATTGTTAGGAAGGATTACTCACCCTCTTTACATTCGAGAGATGAAATGGAAAAGAAAATTGTTTCAAGATTTCCAAGGCTAGAAGCTGGCTCTGAGTGTTGGAAGCATCTGGGTCAAGTGACAGAAGGAGAGGAATTGCCCCCGGGGGTTCACCTGAAACTGGGGGTCTGCACTTGGGGGATTCGGGCAGATCCGTGTGTGGGAAGAAGATGGGAAAAGATGGAAAGGGTCATTCCCTGGAAACTGGAAAGCCTGTGCATCAGCTGCACTGGGAACTGGGCAGCACTGGCTGCAGGGCTAGGAGGGCTTCACTCAGCCTGCCTGCTGGGGTGACACTCCTGCCTGCCTGCCAAGAGTGAGTGATGCTTTGGGCTGAGGTGTCCCAGCCTCAGCTGCTGCAGGTATTTCTGGTCGAGCAGACAGGGCCTGTCCTCTGCAGAGCTGGATTCACCAGCTTTCCAATTACAGAGCAGCCCAAAGGCACGAGCAATACCAGTGGCTTTTCTAGTGCTTTTAAGCTAATGATTCCCTAAATAGTCACTTTCAGGGAAGCAAAAAAAAAAAGCTCCACAAAAGTTAAAGCTCAAAAATTACCTCGATGCCTGCAGCTCACCTCAAAATGCTACTCACTGCATGAAAACAGCCTGTTATCAACAAAGCAGGGTGATGTTCTGGGGAGGCATAAATAACAAACCCCATTTTTACCATTTCTTCTCTAGAATGGGTGTGATATTAGCAGTTTATTAATGGAGCAGAGTAACCAGCCAGTTGAAACGCCTCACTCTGGATTAAAAAAAATGAGGTTTCCAGGATCACTCTGGACTGAAGCCAAAAGAGCTTTGCCTTTTGTGTTCTGGAGGCAAAGGCACTTCCAAGCTGTTCTAGTTGTTTCCCAATCATTTCCATCATTAGCTATGGAAAGTGGTGTTCCTTCAGGATGCCAGACCAGTGGCCAGCCAGGATGCAGTGGAACTTTGTCCTCAATTCTTCTTCATCAGCCTTTAATCTAATATAGCTTGCTTTTGAGGAATGCTTTGTAAAATTCCTGTGGTGTAAGAATAAGGCTATGAAATAGTAAATCAGAGATCTGGGCTCCTACGCTTAATTCTTTCATCTCCAGCTATTCTATCTTCTCATTTTTCTCCACAGCAACAGAAAAAATACCTTATGATATATCCCCTCAATAAAAAAAAAAATAAAAGATAATTGATTTCCAGACCATTCCAATTTCTTCTTCTTTGTCAGGGAAATTCACTGTACTTGTTTACCATCTGGCCAAGTGACTTCAGAAAAAAACATTCAGCTCATTTTTAGTAGTCAGTTTTTCAACTGGAAGTCGAAGCATTGGATCTCTCTCAAAAATGATAGGAAACCCCAAAAGTTAGCTGGAATCAAATTCCCAGCAGTGTGGTTGGAAAGGAACAACTTTCTCCCATCTTCTTTTTCAAGTCATGGCGCTCTAATGGTGGCTCTAAATTCTCTAAAGTGAGTATCTGGTTTTGATGAGATGCTCAGGGCTAGACGTGGATTGAAACACAATGGCTTGGGCTCTTTGCAGCTAGGGGAGGTTGTAAGCAGGTTGAGTCACCCAAATCACTCTGCACCTTGGGGTTTTCCTTTACTTCACCAACAAATATAAACCTTATTATCCCGAGCTGCTTCCTGAACTGGCTCCTTTCCAGGGCTTTTCCTTGCCAAAATATTTGGCCGACTGTGGAGACTTTCTCCATATTTTAACTTCCTGAATTGAAGTTAATGGGACCCACCTGGTCTGGTTTGGAGATGAGTCAGCAGAAGAGTCCAACATGTTTAGAAAGAGTCCTTGAAAGTCATCTCTAAGAGAGACTCAACCCCAGGGAAGCCAGGGAATCAGGATTTACATCACCGAGGCTTAAAATGGCATTTGCTGCAGTGCTGTGGTAGTAAGTGCATTGCAGTTTAGTTTCCTGGGCTTTTATCAGACTATTTATCCAGAAAGGTGATATCTGAAACATCAATTCGTGCATTCATGGTTGCAGCAACTCCAGGAGAGGTTTTGGGTAATCATTCCTGCTTCACCTCCCATGCAGAACTTCCCTCTGGCAGGAAAGACCCCGAGATCAAGGCACCTCTGTGCTGCTCACATCACTCTGAGCAGCAGTGGAAATGCAGGTTAGCATTTTTGGCTTCCTTATCATGCCAACTGATGAACAGCAGTTGTTCAAAACTAGTTTGACCATCTGGTTTTCAGAGCCTGGTTTGGACTGAGGTTAATCCAAGGCAGTGGTACCTAGACCTTGCAGATGCCTCCTCCATCATCTGTGTCTGTGCCACTGCTAACAGGGCTGTTCCTTTGCAGAGCTGTGGGAAAGGCACGTGCTCAGCATTTGCTTTTTTTTCAGGCCAGCTCAGTCACCCTGCTAAGCAGCACCATCCTAAGTGGCAGTGGCAGTCCTGCTCCTTCCCTTCTTCTCCCTGGTAATTGAGCTGCTAAGATGAGCCAAGACTTGGTGAAACTCTTCACACGGGTATTTGTGCTTTTCAGAGAATTCCCTACATCCACATTCAGTGTTTTTAAGGGTGAAAAAAAACCCCAAAAGTTAGTAGTAAGATGTTCCAAAGCTGTGATGTTAGGACTGGACATTCTGGGATATCTGCATCACTTGCCTGGCACGTGGGATAAAGGAATCCTCAAGTGCAAATTGGGATGCAGAGAAGCTGTGGGTAAGAAGCAGCACACACACAAACCCAGGTGTCTGAGGAAGAGGGGGGACTTCTGCAGAGTTTCTAAGACTTTAGAATAATTAAGTAACCTGTGTAATTAGGGAATAACTACAGTACCCAAGCCCAGAGACCAGCAGTAGCTTTTGTCTCAGGGATGCTGATGCATTTAGCAAGATCCTAGCAGCTCTAGTGCAAACACTCAACTGTAAAGTCAAGGTAGAGTACTACCCTAGGGTTTTTTCACTTTATCTGTCAAATTAGCAAATAAATCCTATTATGTTCATAGCAATGAGTGGACATTTGTGTCCTGGAGGTAACTAGGCATGAATGAATATCAGGTAATAAATGCATGTGCAAAGTTTGGTCTTAACTGGAGATTTTGGAGGGTTTTTTAAAAGGTTTGTGCTGACATGAAATTTGCTTTTGTGACCTTGATTTCAAGAGAGCAACATTTTCCCTGTCACCTGGGAGTACTGCAGAGACCCAGCCACAGAGTGGTTATGGCAGCCACACATTGCCAGACAAACCCTGGTTTCTACTGCAAATAAACAATGGATTCCTCAGAGCTGTGAAATCTTCAATAAACCAAAAGGATTTACAAAAAAAAAAAAAAAAAAAAAAGGGAGAGAAGATAATAGTTTAATTAATAGAATCTGGCACCCTTCCAAAGTACACCATGTCAGTTGAAGTATGTGAGGTGGGGAAGCTCAGGGTGGCTGGCATGTGAAAAACATCTCTCATGATGAGTCTTGCAGGGAAATGCCAGTCACGCTTCAGCAAACACCATCAGGGCTCTGGGCTGCTGCTCAGGAGACCCTCCTGCTGTTCCCTGCAACATCCCTGCTGGCAGCATCCTCCAGCTGTGGCAGCAGTGGAGATGAGTTCCACTGCTTGGAGGGTGGGATTCACCTCTTGGTGCTGCCTGCCTGAAGGGGAGGGCAGCAGAAGTGCAGGGGCCAGGTCAGGGAGCTGAAGGGGCTGTGGGGAGGCTTTGCTCTCACTGGTTAGGGCATGTTGGGCTGAGCACAACAACAGGAAGGGGATGCAATTGCCAAGAGGCTCAAAGCAAAAGGTATCAGATCTACTTCCACCTTGCTTAGCTATCAACTGATGACTTCCAAGGAAAATATTTTCCCTGCAGACCTCTTTCCAGATTTCCAGAGGCAAGAGAGGTGTGCTCTGTGCCAACAGCACCAGCCTTGCAGGCAGCCGAGGCTTTTCTCTGGGAGGAGCAGACACAGGTCAAGTGTCAACCCCCCAAAATGCTCCACTGCCCTCTCTCTGCTCCTCCCTCTTTCCTCTGCTCCATAGTCAGCTATTTCTATCTGGTGTTTTTTGGTGTAACTTGTTGCTTAATGAGCTTTAGAGTCTGCAGACCCTGTTTGCTGGAAACCCCTTGCTACTCCCTTCTGCACTGTCCAGATCAGGAAGGCAAGTCAGTCCAGTTTTGTTTCAGCCCAAGCCTTGGCTCAGCTGGGAACTATAATTGCATTGGTCTGGTTTTCATTTTTGGCCAGTAATAGCTGGGTAATACACTCCCATTACAGAAGCCTACATTTAACTGGGGAAGGCTCACACTGCAAAACATCAGGCAGGGAGAGGCTGTCACTCCCATCTCCTGCTGCAGGGCAACACTCATATTTCCAGCACGGGCTGCAAACTGAAGGTGTCTGACGTGCAGGTGGGTCCACCCAAGATGGTAGGAGTTTGAATCATACTGGAAACCAGAAGAGCTGTGTCTGCTTCTCATTATATTCAGCTCCAGTGTAAATAAGGTGGTTTTGAGGAGGTATTTTGCTGGTCAGGCAACTGCAGATGAGCTGGTGCCTTCCCCAGGGACTGCTTGTTGGGGGTGACTGCCACTCGTGCACTGTGACAGGGAGCCAGGGGCTGGCTTTTGCACGGGGGGCTGGGGGTGGAAGGGGTGTGTTAATCATTCTGCAGGGGCACCAGGCAGAGCAGAGCCAGGTGTGTCTGCTTTCCCCAGGGCCTGATTATCTCATGATAACCACATCCTCTGAAGTTGACTTGCTGCTGTGTTTTCCCAGGTTTTTTGTACAAAGGAATGATTTAGGTAAACCGAATTGACCATAAAATTTACCAAGTGAATTCCATCACCCCCCCCTGCCACCCTCCCTTGTTTTTCAAGACCATCAAGCCTGCAGCCAGCTCAGGGGGAGAGGTTTGCAAAATGAATCAACCCCAATTAGATTTCAGTTTCTAACAGGGGTGTCATCTTCACTGAAGCTTTGGGAAGGTGCAGCTCTGAGATCAGCCCTGGGCTTGTTGAGATCAAGGGGGGGTTGAGGAGCTGGGCAAACAATGGAGTTTGCACATAGCTGGAGCTGCTGACACCTGCTCCACTGCTGTGGCTGGAGGGAGCTCAGCACTCCTGTCCCCAGCACACTGCTCTGCTCTGCAGGTCTCAGTCTTTCTGCTCCTTCTGCCCCCAGAGCCATGCTGGGTGTGCTCAGCTCCCTCAGTTATCCCTTCGTGCACAAGGCTCACTCCCAACGCCTGTAAATTAGATTTTCCTTGCTTTAATGGTTCATAATGAGTCAAGCTGGAGGAAGGGATAGTGGAAATGAAATATCAGATTAAGAGGAAAATGGACTGAATCAGCTACGCCTGGGGCTCAGCTGTTTATATTCCACCTGCATCCCAACCTGGCATCCTAAAAACCACTGCTTCCCTGCCCATGAGCTGCTTGAACTCCACAGGTACCAGAGCTCTTCTGTGGCAAACACTGCCTGTGAGCTCAGCAGCTTGGACACACACCCTGCTGCTGTGCAGGGTGCAAGTGAGCACACTGGGAGGTGACTGGGGGCACGGGGAGCAATCCTCCTGTGTCAAGCATCGTGACAGCCACAGCTTTTCCTTCAGGACCCAAGGACTGGCTGCTGGGGTCAGATCCAGTCCCGAGGGGCTTTTCTGCCCCTGGGTGTTACTTAGGGAGTACAAGCCTGCAGATCCCATACCAGCTGCCAGCCAAGGGAGAGTTCATGGAGCATCCAAACCTTCATCTCTGTGGGAAATCCCTCTGAGTGTAGCCTGCAGAGCTCCCCAGGGACGCTGCAGTGAGGAGGCTGCACAGAGCTCAGTGTGTTGGTTTTTAACAAGAAGAGATGACTAAGGGAGATGAGAAGAATTCACTCGCATTTAGATTGAACTCCAACACAAACCCCTGTAGAGAATTCAGACAATACTATTATTAGTAGCACAGTAGTAACACTAAGAGCCAGGGTATGGATTCCTCAGCTTCTGCAGGCAGCCCTCCTTCTTAATTATTACTCTCACTTCAAAGCAAGCAGAAAAAAAAAGAAAAACCCACCCTGTTGACATTCTGCACGCTGACAGGAGAGCCCAGACTCCTGCTCCTTGTAGTAAATGTGACATTTCAGATAATATGCCTAAAAATAAAAGGGAAGCAGAGGAGAAAGTGCCTGTTACCTGCGAGTTCAGCCGCACCCCGGCGCATTCTTGGCCTGATGAGATCTTTTTGTGACAGAGCCAAACTTCAGATTTCCAAAAGCCAAAGTGTCAGTCAAAAATGGTAATTTCAGCTCCAGTCCTTGCTCAGCACCATTAAGGTTCCAGCTGCTGACAATGGAGCAGTGATGGGACTCGGATCGTCTCCCTCAGAAGGAGTTTGGCTCCAAGAAGCACAACTGATGTCTCAAAGTTCTGGTTCTAGCTGTCCAGATGGATTCCAGGACTATTGCTGCCCTTACCTTCCACCACTTTGGCCACCCTGAGTGCCCAGTGGCAGGATCTGCCCCTTGCTGAAAAACTCAATGAGCTCTCAACTCCCTGGGAAGTGGCACCAGGTCCTACCTGCATCAGCCATCCCCCCTGCTAGGAGAGAAGGTGTTTTCTCACCACTCAGCTGGGGCTGCTTCTGCTTCTGCCAGGGCTTCAAACCTCCAGGAGCAAAACACAGCTCCTGAGAACCCACCCTGCAACCCCCTGCTGCTGGGGAGCAGCAGAGAGCTGAGAGTTTGAGGTGGCCCAGCCAAAGTGGCAGCTCCTGCTCCCCAGGCCACGTGAAGCAGCCAGAGCTACAATGAGCTGAGACTTTTTCATCATGATTCATTAAACCACAGATGCTTTCTTGGTCAGGTTTTTTTGTCAGGAATGCAGCCATTTTGGCCAAAGCTTCCCAGATCCAGGAGAGCTCCTGGCTTGTGGCAGCAGGAGAAATCTCTGACAGACAGTGGGAATATTTGCATTGGAATAGCCGAGGTCCCAGGGGAGCCCTTTCACCACTGGGCTATTAAATGGTCTTGGGTGGGTCTTTTGCTCTAAAAAAAAAATTATTCCTAATGTAGAGGAAAGATGGTTTTGAAATTTCAAGCTTTTATGGGATGGGAAAACTGTCAGGCATCTTTGGGGTTTATCCAGAATTCTTCCTTTTTTTTCTTTTTTTTTTTCTTTTTTTCTATTTTTTTTTTCAGGAATATTTTTCTGAAGCACCACTCTTCTTGTTTTAGACATAATTTGAGCTAAAACTAAAAGCAGATGGAGATCAGGTTTTGTAATTTTCTGAGGGAAACAGTGAAATCATCAAATTTTGCTTAGAATGAAATTTATGGAAGTAGCTGCAAGAATCGATGAGAATAAACTTTTTAAAAAAACCCCAAACAAACAAAAACCCCAAACCAAACAAACCTGCAAAAGGATAATTTGGCACATTTTCAGTTGCCTAGAACAGAGTCAATGTCTGCACCATCAACACTGCTGCCTTGGGGAAGAAGGTGCTGTGTGCTGCCCTCCACTTCAGCTGGTGATGCTGTGCCCTGCTGCAGCTGCCCTGGCTGGTTCAGCTGGCCACAGGAACCTGCTTCTGGCTGTCACAGCAACAGCAAAGTGCTTCCCTCTCAGGGGCTGTTTTCTGGGCAGACAACTTCCCAAGTGTAGACCCTGAGCACTGGAAATCCAGCTTCTGGTCGTGGCCAAACCTGTGTGTCCACATACCACGGCTGGGAAGGAGTGGAGGGAGATGAAAACCCCGAACACCCAAAGCAAATAAGAAAAGATGGGAAAAAAAAAGATAATTGTCTTTTGAAATAACTCTTCTTTTTTTGGCATTCTGTTGCTCCATCTCCCCTCTTGCTGTACACAAGCAGAACAAACATAATGGTCTGATAGGGATGAGAATAATCCTTCATATCTCCGTGCACAGGGTGCCAACAGATGGCAATATTTTATCACGTTACACGACGCTGTCCTGTCCTGCTCTGTGCTCTGGAAACTTTGCATTTATTCCTTTCCTGAGACAAAAGGAGTTGGTGAAGCTTGTGCTTGTCTGCTCCTAGGAATAGCTCTCTGCTGGGAGAGTTTCATTTGTGTTGGATGTTACAACTGTGTGTTTTAGTATGTCAGAGAATCAGAGAATCATTCGGGTGGGAAAAGCACCTTGGGATCATCCAGTCCAACCATTAGCTCTACACAGTTCACCCTAAACCATGGCCCTCTAACCCACATCCAAATGATCCTTCAACACCCCCAGGGCTGGGGACTCAACCCCCTCCCTGGGCAGCCTGGGCCAGGCTCTGGTGGCTGTTTCTGTGACAATTGTTCCCTCCTGCCCAGCCTGACCCTCCCCTGGAGCAGCTGAATCCATCCCCTCTGGGGCTGTCCCTATGCCCTGTGAGCAGAGCCCAGCACCAGCCTCTCTGCACTGGCCTGGCAGGTCCTGGAGGGAGTGATGAGGGCTCCCCTCAGCCTCCTCTTCCTCACACTGAGCACTCCCAGCTCCAATGGCTCCTCAGCAGATGGATTCCCCAGCCCCTTCCACAGCTCCATGGCCTCCTCTGCTCTGGCTCCAGCCCCTCCAGATCCCTCTGAGATGGAGGTGCCCAGACTGGGCACCACACTCCAGGTGAGATCCCCCAGTTCCCAGTGCAGGGGGACAAACCCCCACCTACTGCTGCTGCTCACACTGTTTCCAATCCAAGCCAGGCTGCCCTTGGCTTTCTTGCCCACCTGGGCACACACTGGCTCATCTTCAGCCTCTTGGCAATTCAGACCCCCAGGTCCTTTTCCACCCAACAGCTTCCCAGCCACACTCCCCAGCCTGGAGCTGTGCAGGGGTGAATGTCACCCTGGAGGGTTGTACAGAAGTCTCTTCCTAAAGCACTTGCATGCCATGTGGAGGATGGTGATGATGCCTAAATGATCTCAGAGATGTGCCTCTCCTCCCTTAGCACCTCAATGCCCACAGCCCCTGCTCCTCGTGCAGAAGAACCCACCCTTCTTTTCTCTTTGGCAAAGCTTTCCTTCCTCCTGCTCAACCTCCCTGTTCAGGGCTTCACACGTTTCACAGTTAGGATACTGGAACAATTTTCTGCCCGAGCTGGCTCTAAAGGTTCACTGAGTTTGGGAAGCCTGTTTTCACCTCATTAGCCTCTGAGATTTTCGGATTAAAACATAACCTTTTCATGGCACACCTGGGTGATCTTTGCATTTGACTGGTAGGGAAGATAAAGAGCTCGTCTCCTGTCTCCACATCTTCCTGTCTTGTGTCAGACTGTGGAAGCTGTTGGCAGGCAATGAAGAAACAGCCTTTGCAAAGTCCCCGTGCTCAGGATTCCCAGACCTGTTGGGACACCTTTATGCACTAACCCAGCAGCCAGAAATCCCACTCGAGGAACCACAAAGAAAACTTTTGGATTAAACCACTTGTCCAGCTCAGATGCATCATAGTCTGACTTTCTTATTGACAGTCTTTCCCAAAGAAGATGAGCTAATAGTCATTTCTGCACCCCCTTCCATTTGTGGTGGTGTGTTTTTGGTCGCCTGGTGCCATCTTTTGTAATCTTGCAACCAGTTTTCTACTGGCATTTTCAGGTTTCTTGGTTTATTTTCTCCTGATAACTTACCGAGGGAAGTCAGAAGCAAAATGTCTCTGTGCAGTGTCAAGCAGTGCAGAACACCCCAGTGCCCCTGTGGCTCTACCTGTGGCACAGTCCCACAGACCCAGGAGACAGGAGGGCTGCCCTTTCAGGTGGGTTTGCAGCTGAACATCCCAGTTTTGTCTGAACTGAGCCTCCTCAGGCCCTGCTGGTCACTTCTTCCTAGTTGTTGCTGTGACAAACACTTGGCAGGGGATGGAAAGCAGATGGTCCTTAGCAGAGTGTCCTGGTTGCTTCTTCTCAGCTCACTTGCTGAAGTAAACTGGTCTTGTCTTCTTTCTCTCAGGGCCAGGAATCCACATGTCTTTACAGAACTATAAACATCTTTTCCTGACCTTGCCTGTGACAGCAGCTGACACAGGTATGAGCCTTGTCTCGTGTCCTTTAACCAGACACAGCAGCTCTGACCTGCACACTGAAGGCTGGGACTCCATCAGCAAACCCCCAGGCAATGAAAATGAGACCACCAGAAAACCAACTCCCATTTATTGCTTTTTAAAAAGTCTTTCTTTCTTGCTTGCTTTCTTCCCTTCCCCAGCCTGTGTTGAAAGGGATCCCCTGCTCAGAAGTCAGCAGGCAGGCTGTGGAAAGCTTTGACAGTCAGTGAAGTGGAACTTTACAACACATGGCAGCAGCAAGCACCAATGGAGGGTCCCTGCAATCCATGGACCTCCCTCCAACACCAACCTCAGATCATTCTTCATCCAGACCACCCCCCCCCCTCGGGTCATTCTGATCCCCTCCTTCCACCCGTCCCGACACTGCCTGGGTCCCCAGCTTGCCCTTTTCCACAGGTATTGCTAAAGCAAACAGCAGTTGGTATTTACTAGGTGCAACACTTTAAATCATATTAATCTAGCCAATAAAGTATTTATGGCCAGTAAAAATTCCAGGGTGGTGTAAGGAGGATGGATGATGGACTCATGCCCTGCCCCAGCCTGACAGAAGACCTGGAGCAGGGAGAAGTGGCACCTCCAAGCTCATCCCCCCTGAGCTGGGGATGGCAGGAGAAGGGTCTGCTTCTGGTTTCTGACTTGGGAGGAAAACCCCAGAGCACAGAAATCATTAAGGGGATGATTTGGCTGTGGTGGCACAGAAAGTGCTCTCCCTGAATGTAGTTATTCCTAAAGGGAATGGGCATTTCTATGCTATAAATACCTATAGATTTCACTGGAAAGAATCCCAAAGATGCAGAGATCAGTCTGAAACCAAACAGCAGCTCAGAATGTGTCTCTGCTCTTGATTTTGGAGATGAGCTACCCAGTGAGCACTCCTTCTGCTTGGAAAAGGTAGAGTTGGCAATAACTTCACTCCTATGAGGAAAGGAGATGACTAAGATGACATTCTAAAGCTGTAACACATCAAAACACATCACAGAAGCTTCTCAAAGTGTGACCTGGGCTTGAGCAAATCTTAACATCTCCCCTCCAAACTTCTTTTAGCAGCTCCAGGGAGGAATTCTCTCTTTGCATGGATACTACAGAGCTCATAAGGCAGCTGGGATGATTCTTCATCTATTGATCTGCTGGCAAATGCCTCAGACTAGGTACCACAGCTACATCTTGGAGAACAAAAGACTAATTAGGGTGAGATCCTCACCTTCTCAGGCCTACATCTTCATCATAGTGCAAGTTTCAGGCCTACAGTCATCATAGTGAGTCTAAAATGATTTTGCTTTTTAGATTCACTATTGAAGCTCTTGTGTATA
>VYZU01056132.1:5820-16623 GCA_013401355.1 Ceyx cyanopectus | reverse complement strand
TTCTATCTAAAATTGTTACAAATTCAGTTAAAAGTTGTATGTGCTGTTTTTCAAAAACACTATGGGACCTATAACAAATACATAGGGGCTATTCTATTATTTTGATTGAGTTCCACATAAGCACCCAATATATGAGGTGCACGTAAGATCAACAACCACCAAAACAAAAAAAAACAGACAACAAAACTTTGATATCTGCAAAACAGCGAGTCAGATTTGGTCATGGTACTAGTCACGGTTGTGGATTTTAGATAGAATTTTAGAACAATCTGATATTGTTATCATTCTAAGTGTCTTTGTTATTTATTATCAGTGGTGGTGAGAAAAGGTCCAGAAAGATGACCTGAAGCTGTATGTGTACAACATAAGCAATATGCATATTGCAACATACCTTAGTGTTCCAGAACTCATACACTTCTATTTTTTCTGTTGTTGTTGCTAATCATAAAAAATTTGTAACATAAAGTAACTCCAGTACAGCGAAGCCAAATATGAACTTCACCCTTCATGAACTTTAGCCTCTTTAGGCAGATATTTAAGCATTACTTTTTTTCCTCCCTCAGAATGTGTTATGTCAGTGTGGGTTTTATCATTGTGACTTCAGTCATCCAGATGAACTTTTTTTAAAACGATTTCCTTTGGAAGGTCTAACTGGCTGGGCCGTCTCCGTTCCAGGCCCGTTCCCGGCAGCAGGGACGTGGAGTAGCGGCGCTGAGGCCGACATCGGGCTGAGGCTAAAGCACCCGCTAGCTCTCAAGCCGGCGGGATCTATCTGTGGCTTGCGGGCAGGTAAGGGGCTGTGGAGAAGTCACCTCGGGACTTCTCCGGTTTTGTTCCGCGGGCACGGGGAGGTCTCAGAAGCTGCACGGAGACACCTATTCCTTTAGTCTGTTACTTAACCCACCAGGGCGCTGGACGTTTCAACGGCCTTTGCGGCAGCAGGTTTTGACCCCCGAGCTCCGCGGACCGGCTCTCAGAGGCCGCTGCCACGGCTGGGCCAGAGGTGTGGAGAGGCGGGCTGGGGCACGGCGCAGGTAGTGCCGCCCTTCCGCTATCCTGCGGCGGCTGCCGGTACGGGCGTGCAGGGGATGCGGCCCAGGATCCCTCCCGCCGAACGTGGCGGCCCTGAGAAGCCGGTCTCGGAGCTTCCTCCCGCCGAACACGGCATTGCCCTCTTCCTCCTAGGCCGTATGCGCTTACAGCAGCCCCGTTAGGCTGAAGTTGGTGGAGGGAGCCAGTTTGCCCCCTGCGTGTGGGTAGGGGGCAACGCGTCCCGGCCCCCTATTCCTCGCCCGCTGCCGCATTGAGGCCTGCGTGGCCGCTCAGCCCATTTCACCTGTACCTTCTGAAGCGCTTCAGGGTCAATCTCCCCGCAGGTGGGAGCCCGTGGGCGAAGGCGAGTGAGCGGGCAGCAGCGCGGCACGGAGGCAGCCAGGCGGCTCAGGGACAGGCAGGAGCACACGAGGAGGTAGGCTGCTGCGGGGGGCCGTGTGTCGGGTGTTGTGCTTGCCCGCGGTGTGGCTCTCGAAAACTGAGGGGACTCTGGCAGACAGGTGAAGATCACAATGTACGACACAAGCAGCTCTTAACAGGTGCTTAAATCTTGAATACTTTTTATAGTTGGGGAGTGGCTGGTGTCCACATTTTAGCCTTCGTGGAAGACTTCCTAACTCACTGTAGTTTGTAATACAGCCTTGAAAATGCTTGTTGTGTTTCAATTGATAGAAAATTATTTTACTTTTTTTTGTTGTTGTTCTTTTAGCCTGTATTTTGTATGACAAGTGGAACACTTTAGAAGGAGTGCTTTAAGTAGATAGAAATTTCCTATTTTTATCCTATGTATTTGTAAGTTTCAAAATAGCCAATGTTTCCTATCAATTTCCTTTTTCTAAGCTTCTAGAATTCATTACAGTTTAAAATTGCAGAAAATTTTGCGGTAAATCACTTGCATTTGCTAAATATCTTCTACAAAAAAAAATACTTGCAGGCTTACTGCAGACTGTTTCAGAAATCCTGGTTCCCAGGTATTAGGAAAGAGATATAAGGTACACTGTAGCACGAGAAGGGTAAAGCGTGTTCCCTACACTTGAAAGGGAAATTATTTGAGCCTGAAGTTTTTATATTCAGGTATTTTCTTCATCCTGTCTTCTGTCAGCTTAGCTTGCCAGTACTGTGGGGAGTAAATTGATGCTGTAATAGTATTTTTTCCATCAGATGGATGTATGAAAATAGAGGAACAGTAAGTAATGCAAAAATGCCCTAATAAAAGTCTTATTCTTCAGTACAGTATATGAAATATTATAAACAAGTTTAAATATATCTGCATTCTCTTAAAAGGCATGTGAAGCTGTCTTAGTTCTCTAAAACAGATTTTGCATCTAGGATTCAGGACATGGTCATCCAATAGGTTAAAACTGAGGTG
Organism: Ceyx cyanopectus; assembly: GCA_013401355.1. Lineage (NCBI taxonomy): Eukaryota > Metazoa > Chordata > Aves > Coraciiformes > Alcedinidae > Ceyx > Ceyx cyanopectus. The sequence goes on along the minus strand of VYZU01056132.1, from coordinate 14,201 downwards.
TTTTTCCAGCTGTGCTTTACTATCATTTTGAGGGGAAATACTGTTTTCCTTTCTCTTTAGGCAGTTTGTATAGTTGAGTAATTCCAATAACTGTATTGCAGCTTCTGCTTAGAAGTTGTTGATGGAAGAGTCAGTCACTTCTGCATTTGATTATTGTCACTGTTATCTGATGTGCTCCACCTACATGCATCTGCATGGCAAAAGGGAACAGGAAAAGTAGTTTTAATTAGCTAGAAATCTGTGGGGTAAAGAAAAAAGTTAAATGATCTTGCACATGTGGTTAAGTTCATACTTGAGACTGTGGGGAAGATGACTAGATTGTGATGTAACAGTGGCTTATCCAGCCTTTGATCTGTGTTTTAGGTTATTCAATACACATTATAAAATTTCAGAAGAAGTCCTAGATACTTCAAAAATCACATGGCTGCATGCTAAGAGGGCAAAAGACAAAAATACTTCTTATGGGTATTACATGAAATAAGTCACACAAAGCACAGGTTTGTAAATGAGAATGACTGCATTTTAGCTTTCCTTGCATCTGCCTCAGTGTCAGTGACAGCAGTGTCATACAGGATGTCATGAGGATTTTCATTCTCTGAACCTGATAGTGCAGACATCAAAATAAATCCATCTGTATCCATTTTTGTGATTTCAGCACCTTACATAGCTCAAACAGGAGGGGTTTTCCTTTCTCAGGAGACGTAGTGTGTGCTGCTGCCATCACCTTGATAACATCACACTGATGGAATCATGCCTAGAACTGAAGACCATTCAAGTTTGCTGAAGGTATGATAAGTTGATGATTTGTGTAGTTAATAAATATCTCCTAAAATAAGATTTCTAGACTTTTCTCTGAGTTAAGGGAGTTTGGGTATTTTTTTGTGTACTGTGACATTTACCACCAGTAGTTCATGTTGCGCAGCTGGGAACCAATTCTGTAGGTTGTAGGATATGTAGTTGTTGGCACTGTCTACAGATTGAGGGATACATTAAAAATCCAAATTAATACTTAACCAAATTTCAATAGATATGTCTGTAGGTTCCACTATAATTGGGAAAATTAGGTTGCTTTTCTTCTGTGCAGTGGATGATTTCAGATGATGTTGTGATGCTTTGACTGATTGGTATCCTGTATTAAAAGGTGGTCAACCTTCTTGACTGGGAGCTGTATTTGAAAAATCTTCATGTGTTTCCAAGACATAGACCACCTACTAATGCAGGGAGAGTGCAAAGGAAACTCTGCGAGAGGCTTGTAGTTTGGGTACGGTAGACATCTCTGTGGGATGGATAAACATATGGAGCCAGAGGCATTCAGGAATGCCAGCTCAGGAGCTCTGTCAGTCTCACTTTCTTTTACCACTAATGGTTGTGTCCTCTGGCAGTTCGTGGACCTCATCTTGAGATTATGGAGTGGTCTATTGAGAGTAAACCTCACCTGACTTAGTCATGCAGCACCTGCATGTACAAAAGCTCAGCTTTGCCTTCTCAGTAGTAGCATGATAACACATGTGCCTTTTAAAGACAGGTTGCTAAATTTGAAATCTTACCAAGTGGACTGATTTTTCTTAGTGTTTGAGAGCATGTCAGTATTCATTTTTGTTAGCTTCTCAGAGAAGAATCCAGGCTGTAGGTTCTTCTAAGGCTTACCTTACAACATTAAAAGGTAGGGGCATTGTTTTTTAGCTAATAGACTTTTAACTGCTTTATATCTGTCTCATTACAGGTGCCTTAGAATCGCATTATTCTTAATGAAGGGACCATACAGGATGAAAGAAAAATGAAAATATCTTTTTTTTTTCTGATACCTGAGTTTGTTCTTTGTAACAACATGGTGTATTGGGAAAAGTGAAAGAAGGCTTTTTACAGATACTTAAAAAATAGCTGCTAGGCGTAGCAAAATGCTTTGCTTGAGGCAGGTTTGCTTGTTCACGCTGAGGCATTACCAAGCTCGGACTCTGAGCAGTGATCTGCTTTTGAGCCAGATAAATAGCTGTGCCCATGAAGATGAAGTGTTCAGCCTCGTTGGAAGGAACAAGGCCAGGCTTTCTGAAAAACATGTGGGAATTGCATTGAACATGCTGTGGCAATTGCAAAAGAAGAGGCCACTTGTCTTAAGAACTAGTGACTATGTAAGGAATCATTCCCAGTTTCTTACCCTTTGCATTTTAGCAGAAAACAAAGTAGAACAAATGGAAGATGAGGTCATAGTGGACATCTTATATAGTATTTTGAGGTAAGCAGCATTATGTTGAACTCCACATATCTGTACATTTTGTGTTTGACTACAAAGCCATCCCATAAGGAGATGGAAGACTGCCTTGTCTCAGCTTCTGTATTCTGTGTGACAATGTCTTGTGCCTCAGTTGTTGAGATGCAGGCAGAAGCAATAGAAAACGAAAACATTATGATAAATTACAGGACAAATGTCTTATTTCTTCACTTTTGAAGCAAACTTCAAACTATTATGTCTTTCTTCTGAAGGCTCAACGTTGAAGGTCATGATTCTCTAGCAGAGGTGCTTGTTACAGAAGCATGGAAAAGATTAGAAAGGCAAGTACTGTACTACTATGCTTTGTGAAAGGTTTAACTTGCGAGTGTGATTTGCTTCACGTGAGGCAACACAAAGTTCTAAAAGAGTGTTTACAAACCGTTTTAAATGTTATGTGATTATTATAAATGTCAGTTGTATTTTTGAAGGTTTTGGAAATTATTTTTATACATATGGAGGCTTTGAGTATTGATGGACTTTGGTACNTATCTTCAGAACACTTTTTTTTTTTAATCCAAGTTGAATTAATCAGTTCTCTTGATAGCATGTCTGGTACATCACCCTAATACTTAAAACCCAACCCTAGTCAAAGCTTTTTTTTCCTTTTTTTCCCCATGGCCATTACAGCAGAGGCTGGTCTTNATTGATGGACTTTGGTACACATGCTTGAGAGGTTCAGAACTGCAATAATGGGCATTGACAAGATTTTGAAATACATTCTTTATGTAGATTTATGTGTTTGAAGTAAATGGCAAATTTTAATATTTATTGCTCTTAGTGCTTGCTATTCAGTTCTGGGTTGGGTGTTAGAACCCTGCTCATCTCAATTTTATTAAAGACCTTTTTTTGTTAAAGTATCAATTTTTTTCCCATGTGGTTTGTTGTTGTTTTTGTTGTTTTGGGTTGTTTTGGTTTTGGGTTGTTTGGGGTTTTGCTTTTTTATTTTACTTACTTATTTTTTTTCAGGAGGTTGTTTGGATTCTTTTTATTTTTTTTTCTTTTTTTTTTTTCTTTTTGAGTATTGTAATTTTCATTTTTTAATCTCGGGCTAATGGCAGAAGCTAGCGTTGGCCTTGGCACCAACGTCACAGGATTGCCCCTTAATGTCTGGGGCATCTTGAAAAGTACATTAATTTAGTGTAGCTTGCACACAAAATGACATGCAGGTAATAAATTGCTCACATTCATTTTAGTTATTTCACATCGCTGTTTGAGAATGTAATCTCTAGAGATTTCTTATGCTGGTCTGGTTGAATGAAGAACTTCTGATTTTTGTGGAGCTCCATATGTACAATATACTTTAATATAAAATACCTTAGTATTTTAGCTAAGTCAAAACTATCTATAGATGACCAAATAGAAAATGCTTAGATATATTGTTTCCTTGTATTGTAATTTCAGTATAACCATGTCCATTATATACTTGTTGAAGTAGATTTTTGTCCTTAGTTATTCAGTAGAAATAGGTAAATATTCTGTCTTTCTTTGATGTCTTGACAGGCTTAGTTTGCCAGCTCTGTCTAAATTCTCACTGTGTTTACATAAGCAACACAGACATTTAAGTCCTGTAATTGGCAAAGTAGCTAATATTGTCGACATGAAACTGGATTCCATACAGGATATAAGGTAAGTGTTAGAATGAAATGGAGTAGCAGGAGAAGCACTGTGTTACAGTTACTGGGCTGGCTTTGCTGACCTCTTCCCCTTTTACTCAGCTGGAGATTGCTTTTCTTCAGGTTGGGATTTGTGGGAAAGGGGTGATCTGCATTTGTGCATTGAAGTTTTTTATGGACAGGTCTGCTTGGGTGAATGGATTTTATCCATGATTTTGCAAAGAATTTCTTTATAACCAATTTAAATATTCAATTAAAACGAATGTTCTACTTACAGTGGAAAAACTGCAGGTACCGTTTTATCCAAATTCTAAATGTTATGTGGTCATTTTTGATAATTTTTTATAATCTCTTGACATGGAATGTTTCTCTGCTATGACGTGGATTTAGTTTANGAACACTTTTTTTTTTAATCCAAGTTGAATTAATCAGTTCTCTTGATAGCATGTCTGGTACATCACCCTAATACTTAAAACCCAACCCTAGTCAAAGCTTTTTTTTCCTTTTTTTCCCCATGGCCATTACAGCAGAGGCTGGTCTTTGTTGTTTTGAGTTTTTTTTTCTGCTTTATACAGCACCAGCAGCTCCAACACTTGTATTTGCAGCTGTCAGGAGCCTGCTTATGAATCTCATTGAATGGAACTGTATTTCTTTATAGAAATTGCTCTCTCTCTGTGGTCCTAAGTTTTGTTCCCTTAGGAGGGGATTCTTTAGAATTGACAATGACTCTTCTCCCCGTTCTGTCACTTGAGAATTGTTTGGGTTTCTTTGGTTTCCACTGAAGAGTAAAGATCCTTTTGCAAATTTGAATCAGGCAAGTCAGGGTCTTGCCTTAGGCAAACGCTTTCATTGCATACAGCTTTGTGAGGGATGCTTGAAAAATACCAGTCCTCTCAGAAATGTACTGAAAGCAGAATTTTGAATTTAGGAGGAGAAATATTTTTTTGCTTATCTGTTCTTTCTGCATTGGACTTTAAATTCATTTTTACTGAGAAGCCAGCAACACCCTGACTAACATTCCTTTCTTTGCATAGTTTATTTAAGAAAGCTAAAATGTATTACTTACCGTGGTCAGTGTGTAAGTATAAAATCTTCTGACTTTTTTAGGATCTTGTCAGTTTTTATGATCAGCATATCTGATGTTATCTCACAGAGCTTTTGTGATCGATTGCTACACAAGGCTGAACAGCTCTTGGAAGAAGATAATCAAGTTCACTTCAACGATGCCAAAAAAATACTACAGTTTCTTCAAAATGTTAAACTGACATATCATCCATTGCTAGAAAAATGCAACAGGATTTTCCTCCGCAGTACCTCCTGCCTCGATATACACAGTCTTACCCTTATCTCTGGGCTGTACAAGCAGCTGGGGTTTGACAGTGCTGAATTCCGCTTGGTTGTTAAACAGCTTCTGTCTGAAACTATAGATGATTATTGTGATCCTGAAACCTTTGCAAAATTATTTTTTACTCTTGGGCCTATGGCAGGATCCAAGGTAAGAGAAAGGTAAGTTTATTTGTGTTTTTATGACGTGTGTGTAGTCTTGCACGGAAATGAAAGATGTGCTGTGTTTGGAGGAATTTCTGAGGCTATCTGTGAGCTGAGTGTTGGGTGTCCTGTTTTTCTTGCAATGTGTTATTTCATTATGGAAACACTGTCACAGCGTTTTTAAAATGGGTGCATAGGAAGCTGGATCTGGTGATGGGGGGTATGTGAATGCTGTTATGCAAGACCATCTTGTGGCACTGTCTAGAACCTTCCTTTCACAGTGCATGGTAGTACAAAACTTGCTGTCTTTCCCTTGAGAAATACATGCAGTTTATGTGTTGGTTTTCCCTTTTTAAGACTGGTAGTTAGCTGAAACAGCCTGAGTCTTGTCCTGCACCAGCTTGCTGTACATCCTTTTCTGCATGAAAGGTTGTCAGTAGGGTATTTAGCAATTAGAGAATAGTATTGTGTTGCAGAGTTTTCTCTGCCTGTTTTTCTTGTGCTACAAAATCCTATTTGGGGGGTTGTATTAGTCATGGGTATCTCAAAATCTGCACTTTTAGACAGAATCTGCTGTATTAATTACAATTAGTCANCAGTAGAAATAGGTAAATATTCTGTCTTTCTTTGATGTCTTGACAGGCTTAGTTTGCCAGCTCTGTCTAAATTCTCACTGTGTTTACATAAGCAACACAGACATTTAAGTCCTGTAATTGGCAAAGTAGCTAATATTGTCGACATGAAACTGGATTCCATACAGGATATAAGGTAAGTGTTAGAATGAAATGGAGTAGCAGGAGAAGCACTGTGTTACAGTTACTGGGCTGGCTTTGCTGACCTCTTCCCCTTTTACTCAGCTGGAGATTGCTTTTCTTCAGGTTGGGATTTGTGGGAAAGGGGTGATCTGCATTTGTGCATTGAAGTTTTTTATGGACAGGTCTGCTTGGGTGAATGGATTTTATCCATGATTTTGCAAAGAATTTCTTTATAACCAATTTAAATATTCAATTAAAACGAATGTTCTACTTACAGTGGAAAAACTGCAGGTACCGTTTTATCCAAATTCTAAATGTTATGTGGTCATTTTTGATAATTTTTTATAATCTCTTGACATGGAATGTTTCTCTGCTATGACGTGGATTTAGTTTACTGTTAGGAATAGCAATAAGGGGTCTCAAAGCAATGATATTTTATCTTCAGAACACTTTTTTTTTTTAATCCAAGTTGAATTAATCAGTTCTCTTGATAGCATGTCTGGTACATCACCCTAATACTTAAAACCCAACCCTAGTCAAAGCTTTTTTTTCCTTTTTTTCCCCATGGCCATTACAGCAGAGGCTGGTCTTTGTTGTTTTGAGTTTTTTTTTCTGCTTTATACAGCACCAGCAGCTCCAACACTTGTATTTGCAGCTGTCAGGAGCCTGCTTATGAATCTCATTGAATGGAACTGTATTTCTTTATAGAAATTGCTCTCTCTCTGTGGTCCTAAGTTTTGTTCCCTTAGGAGGGGATTCTTTAGAATTGACAATGACTCTTCTCCCCGTTCTGTCACTTGAGAATTGTTTGGGTTTCTTTGGTTTCCACTGAAGAGTAAAGATCCTTTTGCAAATTTGAATCAGGCAAGTCAGGGTCTTGCCTTAGGCAAACGCTTTCATTGCATACAGCTTTGTGAGGGATGCTTGAAAAATACCAGTCCTCTCAGAAATGTACTGAAAGCAGAATTTTGAATTTAGGAGGAGAAATATTTTTTTGCTTATCTGTTCTTTCTGCATTGGACTTTAAATTCATTTTTACTGAGAAGCCAGCAACACCCTGACTAACATTCCTTTCTTTGCATAGTTTATTTAAGAAAGCTAAAATGTATTACTTACCGTGGTCAGTGTGTAAGTATAAAATCTTCTGACTTTTTTAGGATCTTGTCAGTTTTTATGATCAGCATATCTGATGTTATCTCACAGAGCTTTTGTGATCGATTGCTACACAAGGCTGAACAGCTCTTGGAAGAAGATAATCAAGTTCACTTCAACGATGCCAAAAAAATACTACAGTTTCTTCAAAATGTTAAACTGACATATCATCCATTGCTAGAAAAATGCAACAGGATTTTCCTCCGCAGTACCTCCTGCCTCGATATACACAGTCTTACCCTTATCTCTGGGCTGTACAAGCAGCTGGGGTTTGACAGTGCTGAATTCCGCTTGGTTGTTAAACAGCTTCTGTCTGAAACTATAGATGATTATTGTGATCCTGAAACCTTTGCAAAATTATTTTTTACTCTTGGGCCTATGGCAGGATCCAAGGTAAGAGAAAGGTAAGTTTATTTGTGTTTTTATGACGTGTGTGTAGTCTTGCACGGAAATGAAAGATGTGCTGTGTTTGGAGGAATTTCTGAGGCTATCTGTGAGCTGAGTGTTGGGTGTCCTGTTTTTCTTGCAATGTGTTATTTCATTATGGAAACACTGTCACAGCGTTTTTAAAATGGGTGCATAGGAAGCTGGATCTGGTGATGGGGGGTATGTGAATGCTGTTATGCAAGACCATCTTGTGGCACTGTCTAGAACCTTCCTTTCACAGTGCATGGTAGTACAAAACTTGCTGTCTTTCCCTTGAGAAATACATGCAGTTTATGTGTTGGTTTTCCCTTTTTAAGACTGGTAGTTAGCTGAAACAGCCTGAGTCTTGTCCTGCACCAGCTTGCTGTACATCCTTTTCTGCATGAAAGGTTGTCAGTAGGGTATTTAGCAATTAGAGAATAGTATTGTGTTGCAGAGTTTTCTCTGCCTGTTTTTCTTGTGCTACAAAATCCTATTTGGGGGGTTGTATTAGTCATGGGTATCTCAAAATCTGCACTTTTAGACAGAATCTGCTGTATTAATTACAATTAGTCATATATTTCCTCAGGAACATTTGCCGCTATTCAGAGATCTGGGTATACTGCAAGCCTGTGTTGGTTTTGCCATAGCTGACTTATTTCCAAGAGCTTTTCCTAGATTTTTCTTTTTTTTTTTTTT
>VYZU01056131.1:0-27722 GCA_013401355.1 Ceyx cyanopectus | reverse complement strand
AGATTGTGAGTGCCATGGAGAGTGAGTACCTGACTGTCACTGCTGTAATGCAAGGCATCTGCTTATATGAAGTATAAAAGAAAGTATTCCTACCTGCAGCAATGGCACTGATCCCAAAAGTTTAAATAGTTTAAGAAGTGATCAGCTGAAAGCTGAGCAGGATTTGTCAGAGCTGTGGGAAGGGAGAAGCCACGTCTGCAGTCTGGGGTGAAATAGTTTTAGAGCTGGTAGTGCAAAAGTTCCAAAATGTTTATGCTCGATTATCTTTGGGTTTTTTAGGTGTTAAAATGCACGTGTAACTTACAAAGGAAAAGTCACAACTGCTGTAAATACAGCACCAGGGCTGGGGACCCAGCAGGGATGTCTCCCAGGATCCAGGACTTTTAGCAGGGGTGACATAATTTCATCCTGCCAGGTCTTCAGAGTGTTGTCAGTTGAGCTGCTCGTGTTCTCTTGCTTTGAACTGAAAGGGCAGACTTGAAGCTGATCTTCAGAGGGAGGCTCCTGGTGTCCTTTCAGAGGAGTTAGAAATGGCAGGATTGTGCTGAGGATATATTTAATTTCAGACAGATGGAAGTGATGGGATTGAAAATGCTTTCCCTGCTCCGAATGTCATTTTGTGTCTGCAAAATTTGTTTCTGCTTCTGTGATCTCTGTGTTTTGGCAGAAACTCGCTTTTCTGAGCAGGGTATGAGGGATGTGCTTGAGTTTCTGATCTGAAAAATGAGATAAACTGGCCTCCTGTGTCGGGGAGGGGGGAGCCCAGCTTGATGTGGAAAGGCACAGGGAGCATTGCCATGAGCTCAGTGCCTTTGGAAGGAGCCATGCTGCACTGCTTTGTATTGGGTAGTTCCCACCAGAAATACCATACAGGATCCATTTCTCCAGTCCCTTCTATTCATGAGTTTCCATTTTAAGTGTTGAGAAGAAAAAAAGAAGGGTGTGTGTTGAGTTTGAGTAGACAGGAGTGCTTTTTGTCAGGGTTTCTCAGGGTTCTGAACAGCAGCAGAGGCTGGGAGTGGATGAGCACTGTGACTGCAGTCTCAGTCATGCCATATCTTCTGATCCAGGCTGGCATTTAAATGCTTGTGCTATTTGCTGTGTTCTGGTGAATTAAAGCTTCCTCTTGAAGATAGAGATTAGATCTGGGGAGTTTAAATCACATTAGATATGGTGATGCTGTGTGTGTGTGCACGTATATATAAACATTTTTCAGAGCTATCTAGGCAATTTCTACTTCCTAATCTGAAAGAGCTGGAATGTATTCAGTGCTCAGAGGGAAAAATAGACCTGGATCTAGGATAATTTTCCAGGGGACTTACAGCTACTTCCAGGGACTTCACCCACAGAATGCTTTGCAGTGCTGGGATGAAACAGAAACTCTCACTTCCATACAGAATTATTCTGAGTATTATCTCTACTGTATGGAATTCATAACTGGCAATGAGGTTTTTTTACCTTGCTATGGGTTATGTGGATGGCAGTTAGGATTCTTGGCAAGAATATTTCTAAAATCAATTACTGAGGCAGAGAAGTTGCTTTTTATTATTATATTTTTCTCTCCAAAGACTTGCAATGCTTTTTTTACTTCAACATGTTGGTATTTTCATGAGAGACGTCTGGTAAGAACCTTTTTCTGCACTGATTTGTATCCTGTGCAGCACTGCACTCGGTTGGTAAAATTGCTTTTTCTGTTAATTACAGTTATTCTGACCTGAATAATTGTAGTATATCCTTTGATCAGACTCTTCTGGGGGGTCTGGGTTAATCTGGTGTTTTGTCCTCTCATATTCTTTAGTAAAGAAATAAATGACCTCCCTCAACACACATTTTCATGTTTCCATGTTGGATTTTTCCGTTCTTCCTGTGATTCTGCTCTGTTATAATCAACACCCCTTATTTCCCCAGCAGTAATCCTAATAAGGTACTTGTACTTTCATGATATTACAGTGTATGTAGGCAAGCAGAAGGAGCATTACCTGAAGATAACCCAGAGGAGAGGGCCTGTTTCAGATGTAAATGGGATGTGGGCACAGGAACCAAAGGAATAATCCAGCCATGAACAAATTCCAAATGGGAATTGGAGATACCCCTCAAAGTAATTAAGATTTAAATCATCCTTAGTGGGGATTAGTGGGGCAAGCAGTGAATTAGTTCTGACTTGGAGTTGGAGCCTCAAAGACAACTAAGACAGGGTTGGCCACAGCATCTGCTTGACCTACTTGGCCCGTTGCTGCTTAGGCATTGGCATCACAGAGAGGTGTTCAGAGGAGCTGCAAATGGGATTAGCTGCTCATCAGGTGCTACAGGGACAAAAAACTGAGGCACTAGTTGGGTTTTTGTCATAGAAACTGGTGACACCCTAGAACGTCTTCTGGGCAGCCAGCAGAGGTAAGGGAGGGTGTTCAGAGTGCTGCTGTACCCAGTTAGTCCCACTGCAGGGCATCTCCTCCCAGTGCCATCAGACACCCTGAGCTCTCTAGTATCCTGTGTCAGCATCCCAGGTGATGCAGAGACAGCTCCAGGAGCTCCATGCCCTGTTCCAGCATCTTCCCTCTCTCCTCCTTGAAGGGTGGTGCTGAGATGAATTTCTCCAGCTCTTGGTCCTCCTCTCCTATGGCTTTGGGGCTGTTTGGGAAGGGGGAGAGCAGAACAGAGCAGCTCATGTTCTCAAGCCTGGCTTCACCTCCCTGTTCTGACCCATGCTTAGTCTTGCCAGGGTGCTTTTCCCCTGTAAAGAAAGTGTGTCTGTCCATCAGTGTTGGGCTCCTCTGCCCTGGACAGATTGTTTATCCACTGGGAGTTGTTAGTTAGCTTTACTAGAATCATGTTTTCTGCTGCTAATGCTGCTTGAATTTCTGGGTGCTTCCTGCTGGGTGTTGCTGCTACATGACCATGAAACTGTGCTGTGATTAACTGGTGTTTGGTGAGGAGAGCAGAGGGAGCAATCACACAGAGAAGGAAATTAGTTTTCCAGTGATGTTTGCAGCTGCTGCCTGCCCCGTGCTCAGGGCTGGCACCACACCATGTGCCTGCCTGCCACTGCAGATCCTTTGGCCTCCTGCAAGAATTCTGTGGGTTTAGGAGAAGTCACAAAGTCTGCACTTGCACTCCCAGACTGATGCAGTGCTGCTCCACAGGCAGTGACAGTTACACTGACACCTGCATAAGCTCTTTCCTTGGGAGCTGCTGTCCTCTCCTCAGTCAGTTCTGTGCTGTGAATTGGTGTGACCTGTTCTGAAGAGAATATCTTGTATTATTATGTAAAATAAAATTATTTAAATAATTTTTATTATTATTATATTATATTATATATTAATATTATTATTTAAAATAACAGCAGAGCAACGAGGGCTCTGAGGAGCTCTGATTGGATGGGGGTTTAGTTACTTCTTGATTTTGGCAATCTTGGCAAGGACAGCTGTAGTTCAGAGAGCAGGGGATCAAGTCAGAGCTGCTCTGACAGCAGCCAGGTGACAGACAGCTGGGTTTGGTATGTTGATTTAGGCTTATAAACAAATCTTTTCTGTTTCAGCCTTGCTGGAGTAGTTTTTGCTTTCTGATCACTTTCAGTTGTTTAATCTTCTCTTTTGCTTACAGTGCCATTCCCATAACTCTGCCTTTGTTTCTTTTTACAGAGGAAATCAAGACTGAAACTGAAAAGCAAAGGTAGGTGGTTGGTGAGGGTATCAGAGTGAGGGAGAGGCTGCTTAAACATGCCATGCTGCTCTGTGTGGGGAGCACGGGCTGGGCTGCTGGTGTCTGGAAAGCTGCTAAAGGGCTCAGAGGGAGCAGCCTGGTGCTGTCTGGCCTGGGGCAGCAGGAATGGGCATCCAGGACAGGACAGGTCTCTGTGGGTGCCACAGAAATAATTGGTGGAAAGGCCTGAGCCTAAAAGTCTTCCAAAGTGGGTACAGAGGGGGAGAGAAGAGCCTGAAATTGGCCTCCCTTCTTCTGGCATACAGTTTTAATTGACTAAATTAAACTGCAACTGCAGTCAACAGGGGAGGAGGCAGATGAGGAATCATTTTTCATATTTATTAGCCCCCCCCAACCTGAGTCTGTCCAGGATTGAAGTTCAGATATGATTTTATCTGCTTTCTCTGAGGTACTGCACCAAGCTCATCTCAGACTACAGCAGTTGAGTAGTTCTCAACTTTCTGGGTCAGTCAAATTTCCAGCAAGTTGGATTTTTCTAGCAGTAACAGATTATTCTTCTCAGAGGTATCATTTAATACGGAAATGCTGTAGACTATCTCTATTTAAATCGATTTTAAAAGGAAGACTCCTCTTTTCGTGCCTTAGCCCCCCCGATGGAGAAGCCAGGCCCGGGTCCAGCACGCTGCCCCCGGTGAGGTCCAAGAGCAGCTTCCTGGAGGCTGACAGACACTTCCTGCCCTTCGAGCTGGCCTGCCAGTCCCGCTGCCCCCGCATCGTCAGCACCTCCCTCGACTGCCTGCAGGTCTGTATCAGCGGGGCTGCTCAGCCCTGCCCTCACACAGCACATGGGGCCTTGCAGCACCCACTGGGTGCTGGGCACAGCTGCAGCGTTGGCAGTGGAGAGCCTCCCGGCACGAAACTCCTGGGATGTTGAATTGAGATGTTCTCCTCAGCAGCCCAGCAGGGAACTGTTATCATCCAGCACCTCCCAGTGCACGGAGGGGCTGAGCCAAAGCCTGCAGAGGGGCTGTTTCCAAAGGCCAAGGGGCAATGGTTGGAATGAGCAAGGAGTGGATGGAGATGAGAACTCAGGCAGAAGTTGTTTCCCAGCAGAGGGGTGGCCACTGGCACAGGGTGCCAGAGCTCTGGAACAGGCTGCCCAGGGGGGTTGTAGGAGTCTCCATCTCTGGAGACACTTAAGACCCGCCTGGATCTGTTCCTGGGTGACTTGGTCTAGGTGATCCTGCTCAGGCAGGGGGGTTGGACTAGATGATCTTCTAGCTCCCTTCCAGCCCCTAATATCTGTGATTCTGTGATTCTGTGACATCCCAGGTGGGGTTGAGGAGGCTCTGAGCACCCTGCTCTAGCTGAGATGGCCCTGCTCTAGCAGGGGTTGGGCTGGGTGAGCTCTGGAGCTCCCTTCACCCAGACACTGCTGGGGTTGTGTGATCCACAGGCACACATTCCTGGTGTGCTGGCACACTGGGAAGCCCTGTGTGTGTTAGTGGCTGAGCCATGGAGATTGACAAATACTCTCATGCCTGGAGTGTTTGGGAGAGGATTTTGTTTCCCTTGTAATAAATGTCATTTCAAAGTATTGTAAAGCTAGAAAGGGCTAAGAGAACACCTAAAAGCAGACTTGTTAGTAGCTTAAACAGAAAACACAACTGGTTTGTCTGGGATGAAAAATGTTTGTTTGCTGACCATATCTGGAAACTTGTATTAGATTAACTACTTTTTAGAATCCTCTTTGGTTTAAAACATTATTGAAGACCAAAAACTTTAATGCTAAGCTTGCTGACAAACTGCATTGCAATTGCTGAGTGAAAATGCAATAAATCTGGAGGATATTGAGAAAAATCCTTGATGTTTTCTGAGCCTGGGGGTAAAATGTACTGGTTTAATTATTCTGTGCAAGTTGGTGCTATCAAGTGAATTTCTTTATTATCATGAGAAGCTGAAATTATTATTTTAAGCTCTTATTTGGTTCTTTTTCTTCTCCACAGAAACTTATAGCATATGGGCACTTGACAGGGAATGCTCCAGACAGTACAGCTCCAGGCAAAAAATTAATTGATAGGATTATTGAGACAATATGTGGCTGTTTTCAAGGACCTCAAACAGACGAAGGGGTTCAGCTACAAATAATAAAGGTAATATGGTTAATATTTCTAATATCTATAGTGGTGACAGCAGGATGACAGAGCTCCAAAGCAGAAGTGTTTAATTTGTAAATATAATGGCAATTTAAAAATATTTTCTTAGCCAGTTTGAGGTGGAAACTGCCCATTTTGTGCTCCTCTCTCCCACTGCTCAGTGGGTGAGTTTGTGGTTGTGACCTGAAGTCTTGCACACAGACCACTGGGTGAAATTTCCCAGCAGATCAGTGGAGCTTTCTAATTGTGAAGAATTACTGTCAAACCATCCTGCCCTCCCCATGGGGAGGGTGGTGATTAAGCAGCAGATTTTAAAATGCAGTTTGGAGTTACTTTCTGAGCTGCAGTCTGAGCTGGCATGGTCATCACCATGGCAGCTTGGTGCTCTTGTGTCCTAGACTTCTGCTTCAGGAAGGTCCAAGTCTTCTTCCCATGGCTCTCAGGAACACATGGGGTTGGTACCAAGAGGTGTTTCTGGGGAACCTGAGAAGTTTTCTGGTTTTACCCATTCATTATGGGTGTTTATTACTGGAAATTATCATGCCAGCCAAGAGAAGTTCAGCACCTAGTGGGGCTCCCACACCCTGCTGCTACAACAGTTGTCTTCTGAGTGGCTGAGATGATGAGCAGTGGTGAAGAATACAATTAGTTCTGAGGAGAGGAGTGTTTGTTACCTCCTCTTCTCGTGTCTGTGCAGGATCTGGAGGTGTTGATGTTTCCTGCAGATCCTATTTCCTTGTTTTCCAGCAGAGAAGGCAGTTTCTCCTCCTCCTCACAGCTCAAACCTCCCTTTTCCTTGACACACTGCTCCAGCAGATAGTTGTTCCAAATGCTGGGTTATGCTGCTGCTGTCTAGACTTGTTGTGTTGTTTTGCCCAAGCATCACAAACGTTTTTCATGTTGGGAAGGGGAAGTTTTGCTGCTGTCAACTTGCAGTGCCCGAAACAGGTATCCCCCTCTCCCTGCAAAACCTCCTCTCCAAGGGCTGGGACAGAGAAAGCTCCTGTGGAAGGACCCAAAAATAGAATGAGGTGATGCTAACAGTGTTTTTCCAAAGGTTTCCTTTGTGCCTGAAGAACAGCCATGGGGAGCAATACAGTCAAGTAGGCTTTTTCTTTTTTTTCTTTATCATCTCTCCTTAGCTCACACTGAAGATGGATGAAAACAGATGAGCTAAGTGTGACAGGAGGAGTGGGAACTCAGCTGCCAACAGCCTTGAGCAGCCAATCCTCACCATGCTAGAAAAGAGCAGCCTACTGCTGAGAGTCCATGGCCAGTGAGCTGCTGCAGTGCTTGCTGTGCTGACCTCTGCAGGGAGGTGGTTTTCTCTCTTTGCTCCCAGGCATTGGCCTCCCTTCTCTGCCATACAGTTTGAGTTGACTAAAATAACTTTTTAAAGCATACAAACAAAAGCAAACAGCAGAAAAGCACCTGTGGATTATTTAGTGGTGTTTTGTCTGTAATTGTATAAATTGAAATAGCACAGGTGGCTGTGTGCCCCAGCTCCATTGCAAAGCAAGCAGTGAGTGTGTGGCTGGGAGGAAGGCAGAGCTCTTGTTCCACCTCCCAAGGACATGTGTTGCTGTGCAGCAGCTGGAGATCCTGTGTAATCCTGCTTAACTGTTCCTTCTCCTGGCCCTGCTGGCTGCTGAGCTGGGAGCTGAGCATGACTCAGCCTGAGCTGCTCTGCATGGCCAGCAGTGTGAGAGGTATTAGCAAGAGATGGAAGTTAAAATGCTTATTTGA
This sequence comes from Ceyx cyanopectus, assembly GCA_013401355.1. Classification (NCBI taxonomy): domain Eukaryota; kingdom Metazoa; phylum Chordata; class Aves; order Coraciiformes; family Alcedinidae; genus Ceyx; species Ceyx cyanopectus. The sequence goes on along the minus strand of VYZU01056131.1, from coordinate 20,160 downwards.
CCCCCCTGCACCTTTTCCCTGGTGTCCTCAGTGCTCTGTGAGGTGGGGCTTGCACTCTCTTCTTCCCATTGATCTGGGCAGTGGTTTCTGAAGGGGTAGAGGGAGCAGGGGATATTTTGTCCACTTGTTGGTGCTATGTGTGGACAGAGGTGCTGGCAGAGTCAGTAGGAGAAAGGAGTTTGGTCAGTAACTCACACAACACTTCACTTTGGGTTTTAACTGTCATAAGCTTAGTATGAGTTGTCATTGCTCCCAGTTCTTTCTTACCCTAAACATCCCATAAATCATTAACTCTGTCAGAGTCTAACACATAAAATTCCCTGATTTCAGTGTAAACAAGCCCTGTTGCTGTTTCATCCACATGCCTCCCATAAAGAGAGTGCACTCCTGATTTCTGTGACCTGATCTTAAAAAGAAAATGAGAAGCAGATACTATCTCCCATGGGAGGAAAGAAAAGGGACTTTCTGCAGAGGGCAACCCACTGTTCTGGCACCTACCCAGAGAGTGTTTATAGGGGTAGTTGTCCCACTTAGAGCTGCCCAGGCTCATGCTCGTTGTTCTTCATGTTAGATTTGTTTGTAAAACAGCTTCTGGAGCCTTTGGATTGCTTTTCAGATTTAACAGGTAGTCTGTTGCTCATGTTTTGTGTCTAGAAAATGCTGGGATGACCTTTATTAACTACCTGTCTGATAACTATTGGTTATTTCTTGCTGTTACACACTATGGAACATCTATTTTCCAGATACATTGATTAAAAACAGTCTAAGCTGACTTGGTGTGTGCAAGTCTGATATGGCCACAAGACTACAAGGAAGAACTTAAACTGAAGTTCAGTTCTTTTATTTTAGAACTAATCCAATTCTGATGTTTATTAATTTGCAAACTATTTGTTTGACAAGAGAAGTTCTGACTAAAATATGTGTGTGTGTGTGTTTGCTCCTTCAGGCTTTGCTCACTGCAGTCACATCTCAGCACATAGAAATCCACGAGGGAACAGTGCTGCAGGCTGTGAGAACATGTTACAATATCTACCTAGCAAGCAAAAACCTCATCAATCAAACCACAGCCAAGGCCACTCTCACACAGATGCTCAATGTCATTTTTGCACGTATGGAAAACCAGGCAGTGAGTATCTTGGGGTCCTTAACACCAGCTCTGGAGAGCAGACTGGCTTGAGAGCTTTGTTTTGTCATTATTAGTAAAGCTGATTGGCTTTCCTAACTTAATGTGGAGAGAAGAATGGAATCTGGTGTCTTGCTTTTGTGCTCTGCACTCTGAAATAGGTAGAGATGTGGGGTTTTTTGGGTGAAGGATCCACTTTTAGTCTTCCCCTCAATTCCACATGCTTGTAGCCTACCAGAAGGCTCCTGAGTTCTCCAGTGGATCCCTCTTTGTCAGAGCTTTCACATATAATAAATATAATAAATCTGTGCTGATTTTCTCTGTGCAGTGCTTTATGTGTGGCCACATCCCCTGGCTGAACTCGTGCCAGGGTGGGCAGCTCTGGGTCTTGTGTAGTTGTCACCCCTCTGCTCAGCTCAGGTGTGGAACTGTGTAGAGCACAGTAATAAATCCAGTCATAACACATGCTCTGGAAGTGTCCCAGCTCTCTGAAGGTGCTGTGTGAGCACAGACAATAGAGGCTTTGTGTTTATAAAATAACATATACCATGTGTACACAGCTCATTGTTTTGTTTAGATCCTGAAATTCCTGTGTGGTTGCAATGTTTGTGCAGCTTCAGGAAGCCAAGCAGATGGAAAAGGAAAGACACAGACAGCAGCACCATCTCCAGCAGTCCCCAGTAAGCCATCATGAGCCTGAGTCACCTCAGCTGAGACACATCCCCACCCAGACTGACCAGCTGGCCAAAGAGCAGGAGGGGGAGCTTGACCAGGGCTCCAGTGATGTGGACAAGAACCTCCAGGAAGATCTAGAGGCAGAGAATGGATCTGACATCTCCAGTGCTGAAAACGAGCAGACAGAAGCTGACCAAGCCACAGCAGCAGAAAGTAAGCAGTGCATATTTCTGGAAAAGGTCTGTAAAAGGAAAGGCTTGAGGAGTGTGATTCCTTTTCTCTCTCCCAAGGCTGGAGTCAGGCATAGATTTCAAAGAGCTGATTGACCCAAAATGCCTGTTGGCCTTGTTAACCCTCATCACGTGGGTCCTCTAGTCCCACACTCTGTTGTAGTCACTGTAGCAAAGATCCCTCTCTGCTCCTGTGAAATATTGTGGGAATAATACCTCAAAAGCTGTAAGTTTTCAGTGTTTCATGAATGTGGAAATACAAATACAATATTGATATATTTTGGTGGCATAGGCCTGTAGATTAATTACCATGTAGAGGTTAAATACTGGCATGCATTTATTTTGCAAATGCTGTTTTCAAAGCATTCAAACAGAGGTTTTTTTTTAACATCTACTTTCCTATTAATAGATTTGCAAATGAATTTTTAAATATTAATTGCAAGTAAAATATCTCTTTCATTTCTGAACTTTTCATTAATATTTCTTTGGGTTTGTTTTTCTTTCTAAAGGTCTTTCTAAAGCTGATGGAGGAGCTTATGATGGAGAAAGCAATGAGTGTGAAGAGAAGGCCCAAGAGATTGTGGAAAGCATTGTGCAGGAAATGGTCAACATAGTAGTTGGAGGTACTGGGTTAATGTCTCTGCAGGCTCAGACACTGATTTACTCTCTCTGTGAGAGATTAATGCTCTTTTTCAAATACAAATTCTTGTTCCTTTGGTTTTTTCTGTTCTGTTGCCACATAAACCCTTCACCAGTTGGGGCTGTTTCTAGTAGCAGTGTGGCACTACAGCTTTCAGTGTGTTGGAAGGCATAGATCAAACCAATGCCTTCCCCAACAAATACTTCCTGGGAACTTAGACCAGTGAACCAACCTGGAAATGTTAAGTAATGTAAAGTTACAAGTAATGAAGTTAGAAGCAATGTAAAATTAGAAGTAGTTTTTAATTGTCATTTTCATTAGTGGGAATTAAAAATATTCAGTACATTTTTAGTTCTATAATGCCATGTAATTCTGCCTTAAATGCCTCTTGATGCTACTTTGCTTTGGCTGGTTTAGTATTTGAAAGTTAGACTTAAAAACTCTCTTTCATGTCAGTTCTCATGTCACGTTTGTTTGTGTATTTGACATCTCTCCTGGCAGATGTGGAAGGGACTGCTGAACACACAGGTGGTGATGGCACAATGGTGACTTTAGAGGATGGCAGTGACAGTGAGAACATTCAGGCAAATGGAATTCCAGGGACTCCAATTTCTGTTGCTTACACACCATCTTTACCTGATGACAGGCTGTCTGTCTCTTCCAACGATACTCAGGTACAGGCAGCTGTCTCTGGGGTCATACTCAACTGTAGATGCTCCACCTGTGGCCCAGAGCTTGTGCACAGAGTGGTTGAGATCGTTCCAGAATACAAATTACTCAGATAAATTTAATTTTTATCCTGGCATATTTTTAGCTGCCCTATAGAGTAAATCATTCCAAGAGCAGAGAACTCAGTTCCCTGTTTCTGAATCTGGAGTTCAGGGTATGCAGTGAAGGCTGTAGCCAATTATAGACACACTTGTGTGATGGCAGTCTGCTGTTTCCAGATGATAAATAGAAATTCCAAGCCTGTAGCATGACCTTACTGGAGTGATTTCAAATGAGAAGTTTGGTGCCTGAGAGGATCTGGTTTTCAGTAACAAAAAGATGTGATAAACCACTCCCTGTGTTGTGTCTGACACCAGCTTGTATCAGTTGACAGGGATCTGCTGTCAGAGCATCCAGAGTCACTAGGTTTGGGACTCACAGTCACATATGCCACAGAAAGAACAGGTTAACATGAAACCCCTTGGAATGACAATAGAAGGAAGGACAATACAGAATTGCAGGAACTTAGTAGAGGTGATTATTGTACTGTAGACATTTTACCAACTGTATCTCACCACAGATATGCCACTGCTTTCATTCTCTTAAAATATCAAATTGAGTTTTTTTTAAACTAGTTATCTGCTGAAAATGCCTGAAGGCAATTAACTGCAGGTTACCTTACTTAAACTTGACCTATCTGATTTCATTCCAGTCTGCAATTAATTCTTTTTACTCAGATGGTAATTTTTATTAGTGAGTTTGTTGATTTTAACTGGACTTGCAGAGTATTTTATTTTGTTTTAGTTTAGTCTTAGACCATAAAACTATAGTGAATTGTTTATATTTGTATAATATGTTAACTTCTTGTTGCTAGGAGGTGGGGAATTCCCTACACAGCCTGCTAATGCAAAATGGAATACTGAAATATGTTAACTTCTTTAGGAATCTGGAAATTCTTCAGGACCTACTCCTGGTGCTAAGTTTTCCCACATTTTACAAAAGGATGCCTTCCTTGTATTCAGGTCACTGTGTAAACTCTCCATGAAGCCCCTGTCAGATGGACCACCAGATCCAAAGTAAGTAGGATTAAGAGTTCTCATCATGAATCTTTCCCACTTGCAAGTTAAAAATAAATTATTTCAATATTTTTGGAGCACCTTCAGTGATTGAGGAAATAAAAGCATAGTAAAGGAGAAGGCTTAGAAAACTGTGTTGTGAACAAAAAGAAGCTCTCTACAAATGGGTGCCAGTATTAGCTGTGAGTGTTGGCAGAGAACTTTGCATTTCTGATCTTGAATAGAGTTTATATGTGGGTTTTTTTGCAGATGAGGATATTGGTAATAATTTTCCAGAATAATGTATTGCTTAGATATTAAACCTGTAAACTCCACGGAGTCCTTGATGCTCAAATGAGAACTGGATAAGCTCTTCATATAGAACAAATTATAGGAAGCAGCATTTAGGGCAACAAGAACTAGCTCCAAGAGCATCCTGCTCTTGGAAAAGTGCCTGGAATTTATTGGTGGTTCTAAGGCATTGATGGCTTTTTGAACTATTACAAACAGGCTGTAATTGGAAGAGGAGGTGTGGGGTATCTGCAGCATTAAAGAAACATCTTATTTGCTGCTTTAAAAATCATCTTTCCAGTGAAATTAGCTGTAAAGTCTTTAATGAAAGTATTTTTAAATTTTAGTTAACTGGATGGGGAGCTTTAGCTTAAAATCTCAGGGCTGGGATTTGAGATCAAGGTTATGCTTCCTGGGAACCTGCTTAATGTCTCCATCTCCTTTCTCCCTGGAATAAAATAAGATGAGGGAGAAATTTCAACTTGTTTTAGATGAAGTGGGGTTTACACATCATACAGAACTGCTGAGGCCAGCAAGGTAGGACCAGTCATCAGCTGACATTTGCTGGGAGTAGCCAGTATTTCTTATTTATGATTGAAATTCTCTCTTTACTTCAATTCTGGTGTTTGATAGCAAAGTGTGGTCTGGTCATGTTGGCTCAAGGTGATGACTTTGAAAGAGGCTCTTGTGCTGGGCTCCATGCAGCTGTGTGGAGAGCTGCTCTGCTGCATTGTGTTGTCTTGAAGCACTCAGGCAGTGTCTGGGCTGTAGTGCAGGGGAAAACTGCTGCTGTTGTGCCTGATAACTGTGATCAGGCAGTGGGAGGCTGTTCAGGGAAAGCTCTGCACTCTGCTGTTGGGTGATGCCAGTTATGGCTGCACCTCTCTTCAGGAGACCCAGGTGAGCAGAGGTGGGAATGCTCTTCACCAGAAGCTCTTCACCCAGACACTTGATGGTATTTTCATAGATGCAGGTTTCCCTGGCACTTCTTCAGTGGTGTGTTTTGCTTTCTGGCTGGTTTTGGTTGGAAGCAGACCCAGAGGCAGAGTTCTGGCAGCACTTGGAGCTTTCCCCAGGCAGCAGCATTACTGAGGAGCCCTTGACAACGCTGCAGTTGCCTCACTCTGCTGCTGCTGCCTTAAAATAGCCATGGTCTTATCTCAGCTGGCCTGGGAGTGGGCTGGGGCAGTGGCTGATGAACACTTACCAGGTCCTGTGTCTCAGAAGAGAGATGCCAGTGTGGGGAGGAAGAGGGCTGGGTGGCACGGCTGGTATCTCTGGTCGGACTCTGCTGCCCTGCTGGCAGGAGGGGAGGAAGAGGAACATTTTACTAGTCAGTGTCTTCAGATGGGCTGGGTGTTTAGATGGCATCTGCCAACAACCCACTGAGAGGAAAGGTTGCTCCCTTCCTCCTCTGGCTAAAAGGGCAGCAGAGAGCGGGTCAGTAGTAATAGAAGCAGCAACTAGGGAAGGTTACTCCTGCCCACCTTCCTGCCTGGAAGCACCCACTTCAGCAGACCATCTGAACAACTCTTTCTACACCAGCTTGTGTCAAACCTGGGTTGATTTCATGGACGTGATTTAGTGGCTCTGAGAGTCTGTTAGGGCTCTGCCTGCCTGCCTGCTGTGCTCTATTGCAGATCTCACGAGCTGCGATCCAAGATCCTGTCCCTGCAGCTGCTCCTGTCCATCCTGCAGAATGCAGGACCTGTCTTCAGGACAAACGAGATGTTCATTAATGCCATCAAGCAGTACCTGTGTGTTGCACTCTCAAAAAATGGAGTCTCATCAGTTCCAGAAGTTTTTGAGCTCTCACTTTCCATATTCCTTACCCTCCTGTCAAACTTCAAGACTCATCTCAAGATGCAGATCGAGGTACGTTACATGACTTCTAATTTAAGGGGCAGGGAGGGTGTTAAGTGAAGGTTTGTTTGTATTTCTGGGCAGCTTGCTCTGGCTTAGATGAATTTCTTTTCCTTTCTGAGCCTCAGCCCTTGTGTGAGGCTGCAGAGAGCTGCATTTGGCCCGTGCAGTGTCAGTAGGGTAGCGTGTTCTGGTCGCTTGTCAGCTGATTTTGATGCCTTTTTGGGGGAGGAACAGTAGAATTTTCCAGTATTTCCTTAAGCAGAGCTTGGAGAGAAACAGGACAAAGCAGAGTGGCTCAGAGTGGAGCTCATGAGGCAGGCTGGGCTGAGCTGCTCTGCTGGCACACAACCTGCTTCACAGAGCTCAGCACTCCGTGGGTGGGTGGTAAATCCATGGCACTCCAGCTGCCCTGGCAGGAATGGGGTGAGTTTCCATCTCTGCCATCCTTTCCCCAGATTCCAGACAGAGCTGAGGAGAACTGGATGCAGGATACTCTGCTGTGGCAGCTCCTAGAATATGCTGAGCTAGGACCATGGTAGCAGGGCTGCAGTTCCTCCTCACAAAGATGACAGCCAAAAGCTTGATGCTGCCACACTGCCCATCTACTGCACAGTGCCAGGGACAGCAGTTTCTAAAAATTTACTCTTTTTCCTGCTTGTGAGTGAAGAATTTCTCTTCTTCCAGCTACTGCTCCTAAAGGTTATTCTGAAGATGTGGGTAGACAAGTAGATAACTTCACATTCAGTTGTGTCTTGGAGCTGTAAGAAGAGCCATATGCTCTGATTTGTAATATGCAAAATCCCTGTATTTTGGGACTGAGGCTGCATTCTTCATCTCTGTAACAAATGTTGAGCACGTTTTAAAATAATAACTTCAGATTCTATTGAAACTGACCCTCCTTTTGTCCTTTGACTTAAATATTCAGCTCAAACTACCCTCTGACAGGTAAAACACCTTGAGTGGTACTTTAATTGCATTGTAGCCATGTTTCTAAATGGGTCAATGAATATGTTGGCAGCAAATAGAATCCTAGGGTTTGGGGTGTCATTTAGCTGTACTTAGCATTGCCATCCCTTCAGAGCTGTGAATAAGCCTTATTTTCAGGTGACCAAATGAAATAATGAGCTTTTTTTCCTCATTTTCTTTTCCAATATGCTAGGAATAAAGTCTCAGCTCAGTGACATGAATTGCAATAGGTAACATAGTGATAGACAGCATTAAAAAATATCTGAAATGTAAATAATCAGTGTGTTTTGGAGAAGCTGTTCATTCTGAGAGATGTTTGTCCAAAGCTGACACCAGAAGGAAGAGGTCAGCTCTGTGTTGAAAGCACAGAGTTCTTAAAATATAGATTAAAAAATCAGAAAGCAGCAAATATGTAACTAAGGAATGCTCACAGCACGACCCTGATTAACATTTTATGTCTTCCTCTGGATTACATAAAGTTATGGCTAAAATCAGTCTAGTACCCTGGTGTGTATTTAAGGGCTTGAAAGTGTTTAATCTGCTGTGCTGAATTTATATTTTGTGAGGCTGTTTTCCTTGTTGAGACTAATAACTGGGATTGTGCTGTGTGCCTTTTTCCCTGAAGAGGCCAATAAAATGGAAATATTGTTAGTGGTTTTGCTTGAGGAAATAGTTTACCATCAAAGTTGCTTAAAAAGCAGTGTTGCTGATTTTCCCCAGACACATAACTTAAAGCAAAATTAACCTCATGCTTTTCTCTACCTGGCTAATAGCATAAAACTCTATAAAAATTCAGTGATACGTGGGAATATCTAATATGAAATGAAGTGCTGTGCCTGACCCTTCTTCCAATAATCTAATGTCATAGGGTGATTATTTTGTGTCAGGTTATTTCCCTTCTGATGAAGACTTGATACTTTAAATTGGTGTAAGTGGCAGGTGGTTTGTTTGTGCCATAAAATCATCATCTCCTAGAGAAAATCTATGGTAAGATAATACCTCTCCCTTCAACATCTCAAATCAACTCTCAGCAGCACTTTACACTTCCTTGTTAGTCTAAATTGTCCCTCAGGTCTTCACATCTTCTGAGTGATCAGAGTATAAACCAAATTTTCAGCTGGACCAAACTCCAGAAATACATCAGTAGTAATTCACATTCCTCATCTGAATGCTGTATCTCCTCTTTCTTATCTTCTGCACCTCTGAGGTGCTGCTTTCAGAATCACATCAGAATATTGCCCATCAAAGTTAGTGACTTCTTTTTTTAATAGATTTTATTCTTTTTTTCCTCTCTCTCGTCCTGGAATATTTATTAGGTTTTCTTCAAAGAAATTTTCCTGTATATCTTGGAAACTTCAACCAGCTCATTTGATCATAAATGGATGGTGATACAAACTCTGACAAGGATATGTGCAGGTATTAAAGACCCTTTGGTTCTAGTGTTTACATTTTTATATTAAAGAACAAAACTGTACTTGCCTTTCACTAAATGATCATTTTATTGTGAAGTCTTCTGCTTCAGCAGGAGGGATGGACAAGTTGATCTCTAGAGATCCCATCCAAGCTCCCCTCTGCTGGGATTCTGGATCCAGTTTTCGTTCCAGGTCTGACAGTGTCTCTCTGCCCACAGATGCCCAGAGTGTAGTGGACATCTACGTGAACTATGATTGTGATTTAAATGCAGCAAATATCTTTGAAAGGCTGGTGAATGACCTGTCAAAGATTGCTCAAGGAAGGGGTAGCCAAGAGCTTGGCATGTCCAATGTTCAGGTAAAAAAATTCCACCAAACTTTCTGAGTTTCATGTCTCTTGGCATCAGAGGTTTGGACTAAACTCTCCATTGCACTAATGTTTTGCTTCTGAAATCTTTTCTAGGAGTTAAGTTTGAGAAAAAAAGGATTAGAATGCTTAGTCTCAATCTTGAAGTGCATGGTGGAGTGGAGTAAGGATCAATATGTAAATCCCAACTCTCAGACAACACTTGGTAAGACACAACTCATGTTTCTTCTGGCTTTAAAAGAGGCACTGCAGCACTTCAGTGCATTTTAATATATTTTTATATATATATAGATACTGCTGATGACCAGATTGGGAAAACCTCTTGCATTAAAAAGAGAGAGGAGTTTTTGTTTAGTATTGTTATTTTCCTAGCCAAAACACAAGCAGCAGATTTCTCTCAAAATAAATAAGATTCTTGAAGATAACCCCAGCAGGATTTAGAAGCCTTCAGAGAGGATTTGAAGATGTGATTTGATTTTCTTTCTGCTGCTGTATAGATGTTGTCTGTATGTAACCCTTTCTAATTGATAGGCCAAGAGAAGCCCTCAGAACAGGACAGCAATGAAACCAAACACCCTGAGACAATTAACAGATATGGAAGCTTAAATTCCTTGGATTCTACTGCTTCATCAGGAATTGGCAGCTACAGCACACAGATGTCTGGCACTGACAACCCAGAGCAGTTTGAGGTCCTAAAGCAACAAAAGGAAATAATAGAACAAGGAATTGACTTGTGAGTGCCCTTTTATCACCCATGGGAGGGTGGATTCTTTTGGAGCTATGAAGATTCCTGGGTTTTTCTTCCTTCTCCTCATAGATACTCATCTTGTGTTAGGAAAAAAAACTCTGGATGTAACAGCACTTACTCTGGTGAATGGTGCTGAATGGTGTCCCCTTTGGAACCTGTCAACAGTGTTTTGTGTTAACCTAGTTCCTCACAGCTAGAAGATGAGTACTCTGAATGTTTGTTCTTCTTTTTCTCCAGACCTGCTTGTCTAAAAATAAGATTCTAATAATTGGGGTAAAAGATCGTTGAGCTGGTGATTGGTCAGACATGATCTGGTTCAGTGTACACATTGCTGATGAAAACACCAATTGCTTAAGCTGATAATCCTTTGATGAACTTGTCATAATTAGAGGCAGCAGATAGTATCATCTCAGTGCAGTCACATGAGTCTTCTGTGTGATTCCAGCCTCACCACAGTGAGGGGGCTTTATGCAAACAGAAACTTCTGTAGAGAGTTCTCAGTCCCTGGGCAAATGCCATGGCCTTTTAATGTTTCACATGTCAATAGTTAGCTGCTCTTTGTCTTCTCTACATCTCCATTCTAACAGACACCTCATGAGTTCTTGATCGGTTCATACAGCTCAAGATAGAGAGTAACAGAATGAAATGGTTTATTTCCAAGCCAAGGCTTTACTTTTTCTGTGGAATACTTTTTCTTCATAGTGCCAGAGTAAAAGATAGTGTTTAGCTCTCTTTCCTGGGAGCTGATTGGTAGCCATGCTGGCAGTTCCATAGCAAAGAGGAGCAGGAGGATGGTTACGGTGCAAAAAAACCCCCAAAACATAAAATCATCCAGTGATGAAGGGAATAATCAAAGCAGGGAGTAGCTCGTTCCTATCCCATGCACAGTTTGATACAGGAAAAATATTTAATCCATTGATTTTCATCCACAATTACTGACTCTCTACTTAAGCTGGTGAGACTTTGTGCAGGAGCAAAAGGGTTAACTCTCATTCCACCCTCATCTTGATTGTACAGGTTCAATAAGAAACCAAAGAGGGGGATTCAGTACCTGCAAGAGCAAGGGATGCTTGGCACTACCCCTGAAGACATTGCTCAGTTCTTGCATCAAGAGGAGAGATTAGATTCAGTAAGAAATCTCTTTTCCTGCTGCTTGTTTTTGCTCGTGCTGATGTTGTTGCACTAATTGCAGATGGTGTGGTGTGGTTTAAAGTGTGTCATGTTACTGTACAGGGATCAAAAGGACACTTCTTTCTCTTCTCTAATATGGAGCATGCATTAGAGCTGTACCCTGTACAGCCTGTGCATCCTGCAGTTCAGCAAAGTGCAGAGGGAAGACTGACCTTGACTCAGAGCTTGTCTGCAGTTGCTGCTGAAGCTGGAAGCAACTTCCCAAGCCATGTGTACTTCAGGGCAATGAGGGACTGCCAGAGACACTGACTTTCAGAGCCAGCTAAAAAGCAGCATGCCACAGCAGCATGAAAAGCAGGTTTTGCTGCCTCCCCAAGGAAAGTTATTTAGTCCAGATGAGTTATTTGAGATTATTTACAGCTACCAGCTGCTGCTGGACTTGGAAGGGTCCTGCATTGTGTATCTGAGGAGACTGGGAATATCTCATGTGGGTATTGTGGTGAAAACATCAGCTTTCTGAAATGGCAACTGGGCTCAGGAGCCACCCCCCTGAGGAAGGGCTTCCATGTGGCTGTGCTTTCAAAAGTCACAAATCTCCCTGTTAGATCAGCCAGTGAAACGGATATTGAGCCTCAGTTTACATCTCCCAGCAGCTCCATCTGAACACACAGTTATTTTCACTGGACTCTGTTGGCATTGACAGTGACCAGCTTGGGTATGAGTAGCAGTTATTTATACTGCAGCACCACTTGCATCTGGTTGAGATCTGCATAATGATAAATTGGGAATAAAGTGGAGTTTAGTCAGCTTTTCACTCCTGTAGTAAGTTTCCTAACTACAAAAATCATTGCAACAGAGAGCAAGCAATCCTTGGTAATATTAACCAGTGGAGAGCAGGCAGATAGGAGCTTGTGAGAACATTACTTGGTAATATTAACCAGTGGAAAGCAGGCAGATATGAGCTTGGGAGAACATGATGATGGAAATATGGCCAAAATACTTTGCTTGGGAGCAAGGAAGAGAAGCAGGAGTGTCTTAGTTACCTGATTCTTTCTGTGGCACGCATGGGCAGTGTGACTCTTGTACTGATGATTGATGCCCTAGTTTGTCTTTTCTGTTCTTTCCAGACTCAGGTTGGGGAGTTCCTGGGAGACAATGACAAGTTTAACAAGGAGGTGATGTATGCCTATGTGGACCAACATGACTTTTCAGGGAAGGATTTTGTTTCAGCCCTGCGCTTGTTCCTGGAGGGATTTCGTCTGCCAGGGGAGGCTCAGAAAATTGATCGTTTAATGGAGAAATTTGCTGCTAGATATTTAGAATGTAACCAAGGGTAAGCCACACACTGTCTTCAGAACTTGGGAAAGCTGAATAATAAGGGGAAAAATAAACCCTCACGTGTCAAATGTGCTGTTTTTCTTTCCCCCTCCAGGCAAACTCTATTTGCTAGTGCAGATACTGCATATGTTTTAGCTTACTCCATTATCATGTTGACAACTGATCTTCACAGTCCACAGGTATGCTGCTAAAAAATGTCTGTGTAATCTGTACACATCTAACTTCCAGGCTCTGTGACAGTTAGTTGTAACATCTGGATGCTCAGTTTCACACCAGGCTGTGTGGAAGGAGTAGGGTGGCTTCAGTGTGAAGCTTTTAAGTAAGAGTTTCACAGGTGTGGAGATTCTGAAGCTGATTTGGTTGGACTTTTGCTGTGAAATATTTCCCTCCTCTGTGTTGAATGGGAATTGGGTGGATTTGCCTCCTAATTTCAGTCTGCTTGAAAAGATAGCACAGCTCTATTTTGATAAATAGATAAATCTATTAATAAAGTAAATTTATCAGTAATTTTTGATAGAGCTCACTTCTGCAGTGTGTGCTGGTCCAAGTTGCAGTGATCAGCCACCATCATTCATTCAGGAGTGTTGAACTCTTAGGGGGTTATGGGATGATGTTTAAAATAGAGTTTTTTGGTAACATCTGTCCAGTTGATCTGTGGCTCCTGTTGGATGTTTGTGAGTGTTGTAGTGTCCACATGGTCTTGTGTGGCTTTGTGGGTCTGACAGTGTGATGTTGCATATGTTGGATACTTACATCTGAATCAGCAGGTTTTTGTCCTTAATGGTAACTTTCCATCTGTTAGGCAGCATTGTAACTGCTCTGAACTTGCCTCTTGTTGACACTAACAGCTGCTTTCTGGGCTCCAGGTTAAGAATAAAATGACAAAAGAACAGTACATTAAGATGAACAGAGGCATCAATGACAGCAAAGATCTCCCTGAAGAATACTTGTCTGCTATCTATAATGAAATAGCTGGGAAGAAGATTTCAATGAAAGAAACAAAAGAATTAACTATACCCACAAAATCCACTAAACAAAGTAAGTAGTTGGAATTCACTTGGAATTTAGCTTAATGGGTGTGATATTTATGTGGTCAGTTGAGGTGATGGAGAAGAAATGTTTGTTGTACAAATCTTAAAACTCCGTAAAGGTTTAAAATTAGATTATATTTCATACATCTTTCCTTAGAATATATTTATTTGGTAAAAGAACTGTCTTGCTGCTGTGGTGATTCCAGAGTGTAAAGAGAATTAAAAAAATACATCTGAGTGTGGCACTTAATGAAAAAAGTTAAACTTATTACAATAAGTAATTGTTAAAGATGCACAAACGAGAGGGAAAAACTGTCTTCACAGGTGTTGCCAGTGAGAAACAGAGGAGGCTCCTGTACAATTTGGAAATGGAACAGATGGCTAAAACTGCCAAAGCTCTCATGGAGGCAGTGAGCCACGTGCAGGCTCCTTTCACCAGTGCAACACACCTGGAGCACGTGAGACCCATGTTTAAGGTGAGAGATGTGCTTAGATACTGAGCTAGAATATCACTCTGATTCTTAATACAGAATACTGGCTGGCTGACAGGATTGGGGGGAAATAGTGAAGTTTTGTGTCTGCTCTGTCGTGTTCATTTTCTAAGTTATTTATTGCTCCAGGACAGGAGGGATTTTGAGCCTTCCAGTTCAGTTTCATTTACTCCCTGCTGGTAGAAGCTTCATCTTGATGTAATGGAGGAGTTATGAGGAGTGTCTTGAGGGGATGAAAGTATGAAGAACTTCTTTCCCTTCTGCAAGTAGTGGTCATTGTGTGATCCCTCTGAGCTGCTCCAGGGCAGGGAAGTCTGAAACCCCTGCCCAGCACAATGAGCAGCTGGCTCCCTGGAGGGATCTGCTGCTCAGCTCCAGGCACAGGCTCATGAATCAAAGAGTCATGGAATCATTTTGGTTGGAAAAGACCTTTCAGATCATGGAGTCCAACCATCCCCCAGCACTGCCAGGGCACCACTGACCCCTGTCCCTCAGCACCACAGCTCCAGGGCTTGGAAACCCCTCCAGGGGTCACAGGGACTCCACCCTGCCCTGGGACAGCCCTGGAGGGGAAGAAATTGTTCCTCAGCTCCAACCTCAACCTCCCCTGGGGCAACTTGAGGTTGGTTCCTCTTGTCCTTTGGTTTTTTCTTATGAACAGAGCCCAACCCCACCTGTCTCCAGCCTCCTGTGCAGGCTGAACAACCTCAGTTCTCCTGTTTTTCTTGTCTTAGCATAGTTCTAGTGGAATTAACAAAGCTCTCTGCCCAATTTCACCCTGTTTTGTTATGTTTTGGGTTTTTTCCTTCTGGTATTATCAGGACAAAGTTATTTTAAGTAGATACTTTTCATTTTGATGGAATCTATTGCAGAGTGTGTTGTTGCTGCAATTACTGTTGCCTCTCTTCATTTCTCCCCATGCAAAGATAAAGGTTATCCAGGGAATACCAGAACTCCAACAGACAGTTAACTGACTTAGCAACAGACATCTGACTGCCAGAGCTTTCTGGTTTTGAGGGTTGTGTGCTGGTTGCTGAGGGAGCACCAGTGCAGACTGCTTGGGCTCTGTGTCTCCTGCCTCTTCTGTGTCTCATGTCTGCTCTTTCACCTCCTCCTTGGCAAAAAGCAACCTGGAGGTTAAAGGTGTGAGTTAAGGGTGGAATGCACACTTGTGCAAGATGCTGGAACTCTGACCTTCCCCTGAAGTGCTAACAGCTGCTGTTGCCCCTGGTTCTGCTTTCATTCCAGCTGGCATGGACACCGTTCCTAGCTGCCTTCAGCGTGGGCCTGCAGGACTGTGATGACACTGAGGTTGCCTCCCTGTGCTTGGAGGGGATAAGGTGTGCCATCAGGATTGCCTGCATTTTCAACATCCAGGTACAGCCCTTGATACATGCACTACCACAGTGTTTGCTGGGCTCCAGGAACCCTTGCTGCAGAGCTGTGCTGTGCAGGGGCTGGAGGCTGCCTCCTCTGCAGGCACTGCTCCAGCTGATGTTTGACTGGAAGGGTTTCAACTGCAGCTGTTTAGTTGTTAAGTGCTGCTGTGCACATGTGCTGAATTTCTTGCCCCACAAGGTGACTTTTATCTCAGAGTGCTTTCCAGCTTTGTTGTGATGTTTCAGAAAATAAGCTTTTCTGTCCTGTTTCCTAAGCTAAATGTGCCTGTTTGAAATGCTGCTCTCAACTTCAGAGAGATTAGACTAATCTGAGACTTCTGTAGTTGGATACCACTTCAATAAATATGGCCCTGCAACTGTCATTCCTGATGTAATGCACCAGTGTATCTTGCATTAAGCACAATGCCAAGAATTCCAGACTCTCTGGCTCCAGAGGGTAATTCTGATTAACTTGGGCACTTCCCCCCACCCCAGTTTTATTTTTTTCTATTATAAAACTCATCAGCAGTGAGAGCACTGTTCTGTTTTTGTAGACTACTAGCTAATGAATGGGGTACTGGTCTGACATAAGCCTGGTGTAGGGATGGCTGAAGAAAGGGGCAAAGTTCCTGTGTTTGGCATTGCATTATTTCACGTGGACAGTGAAAACCTTCTCAGAAAACTCAGCTCTTAAAAAAAAAATCCATTAACTCTGTTAAGACTAACTAAAAAAAATATAATGTTTTGGTTTAGGTTTTTTAGTTTAGAAGTGCTTTGTTTCCCTCTCCCCTTGCACATGCCTTTTAGACACATTATTTAGTTTTGTTGACAAAAAAAATCCCACACCTTGAGAGAGAGCAAGGCATTTCAATTTCACATTTCTTCTGAAGCCGCATCCCCAAACCCAGAAACCTAACAGAAAACCTAATGTCTTCTGTGCTGTCAGACACCATATTTCCCACAGGAGCCTGGTTTTTATCCCACAGCCACTACAGAAGCACCTGAGGTATTTTCACTATGTAGAAATTCAGTTCTAGGAAGAGAAAGGTAAATGTTATAGCTGCTGAAATCACACAGATTATACTAAGAACAAAAACTCATACTTGAAAGATAATTGTAATGTTCTTTTTTTCTCTCATAGCTTGAAAGAGATGCCTATGTCCAAGCATTAGCAAGATTTACCTTGCTGACAGTGAGTTCTGGTATTACTGAAATGAAGCAGAAGAATATTGACACAATTAAAACTCTCATCACAGTGGCTCATACAGATGGAAACTATTTAGGAAACTCCTGGCATGAGGTACAAGAGTCATTTGTACTTAAACTGTAAGAAAGTGCCTGCATGGATTCTGAACACAGTAGTCTGCTTGTTTGTGCAGAAATACAGTGGGGTTTAGATAAGTGCCAAGTGTGTATTTCCATACATACATTATGGAGAACTGCACATTATGCAGCCAATTAAACAGCAAAACGTGTCCAAGTGAGGAATAAAATGGAGAAACTAATAGTATTTAAATTAATACTCAGAACAAAAGTACTTGTCTGACCTTGAGCGTTGAGAATTCTTTTCTTCTAAAGATCTGCCTGAAGATTTTAATTTATTTGCTCCTTCAGACTGCTTTTTGTTGCTAAACAACTTCTTTCTTTGGACTAGATTCTGAAGTGCATCAGTCAGCTTGAGCTGGCCCAGCTGATAGGGACTGGAGTGAAACCTCGCTACATCTCAGGGACTGTGCGTGGCAGGGAAGGCTCTTTCACTGGAACAAAAGACCAGGCACCCGACGAGTTTGTGGGGCTGGGGCTGGGTAAGTGATGCATTTGATGGCCTTTGTTCAGGCAGATATTCAAGTTTTCCTTTGTTGTTGTTGCCTGTGAGGTTCAGAGCATGCAGAGCTGTCCTTGGCAGTTCTGGTTCTGCACTACTCATGCTGCTCTGTCCAGTGTGGTTGGTAGGGTGGGAAATGGAACAAAATGCTGCCTGTTCATTTCTGCTGATGCACTAGGAGGGGGCTGCTGGTGGTGAGAGCAGATCCAGTAATTTTACAGCACTCACCAAGTGTTTTACCAAACAGGAAAGTTGGTGTGTGTAGGTTTGGCAGCTTGTTGGGAATCTTGTCAGGAAAGAACACAGTATTGAAACCAAGAGGGAGATTAGTTCAGCTGAAACTCTGAAAGTCTGTTTCCTCCTCTTTTGGCTACACTGGTACTGAGTAAGAGCCTTTCTCAGGTTGGCCTGTGAGCCAGAATTTACTCCATAAATTAAATCAAGTTTCCTTTTCTCTCTTTATGGGAACACAGTTAAAGATCTACAGCCACAGGGTATCTGTGGGAAGCTGGAAGCATCAAGGAAGGCCATGTAACTTCATTTGACCATTAGAAAGCTTCAGTTTTAGTATGGTGCTCAGTGTCTCCTGCCTGTTGAGCAGCTTCACCCCCAGCCTAGCAAAAGCCTTGTGCTCCCTCAGTTCTCCATGTAAAGTTTTTTCTTGAGGAGTAATTAATATTTCACTAGTTCCCCTGCTTTTGGCCATCTGCTGGTCTCAACGTCTGACTCAGATGGTTTTTCTTGCCCTGCAGTCACTCCTTTTCTTTCAGTTGTGCTCTCCCTTGGCCTGCCCCTGTGTACTCCCCTCACCTTGCCAAGAGCTGCTGAAGGGAAACCTTCTGCCTAGAAATTAATGTGTCTGCCAACATCTCTCAGACTGAGGTTCTTCCTGCCCTCCTAATGCACATTCTCCAGTTTACTGTTCCCTGATCACCTTTCCAGCACTGCTATTCCCAAATGCTGGCCCTGCATCTGTGCTCAAGTGACTGGCCTTGAAAAATACTGACTCCTAACAGCTCAAGAATGTAAACTGTAGTCAGGTGTCTCTGAATCAATTGCTGTTGCTGCTCCTTGGAGTAGAGCCAGCTTGTAAAGATTTTTTTCCCCTCTGTCAACTGTATTTCTGAGGAAAATAGTCTGTGCCCAACTGCATAAAATGTTTCTGAATTGAATTGCTGGAATGCTTGTTACAAACATTGGAAACTTAACCTTGTATTCTTTAATATCACTTTAGTCTTGTAGGAAAGTGTCCAAATCACAGGAGTTTGGTTTCCATGCACTTAGAGGCTGTCAGAGCACAGTTTGTTTCAGTTTTTTCACTCTTCTGCACAAAACCTGTGTTGCAGAATCTTCAACTTTGTTTCTGTGATCACCATGAAGCATCCTTTGCAACACAAAGATGCTCAGCTCACTCAAAAGCATTACTTACATACTTCTCTGTCTGTGAATTAAAAATATATTGGGTTCTGTTAGCAGAGGCACAACTTCTTGCTCCTTGCCAGCCCTTTCTGAGTTACTTCTCACCCATCTTCAACTTCTGTGCCCTGTAGTTGGTGGAAATGTGGATTGGAAGCAGATAGCAAGCATCCAGGAATCCATTGGAGAAACCAGCTCCCAAAGTGTCGTTGTTGCTGTGGACAGGTATGGGGGGAAATTTGCTGTTGCCACCTCAAGCTCTTTAACCAATACTGGAATGTTCATAATGGGATATTTGTAGTTTACCCCTATTTGGAAAAGAACTACATAACTATCACCATATTAAAGTGCTTTTTGCTTTTGTGGGTTTCTTCCTTTTCCATGGAGCAGAGGTATTTTTGCAAGAAGGAGCAGAACAAAGATCAGGCAAGAAGCCTTTTTATGGACAGAAAATGTGTGCAGGAGAGTTGCAGAATGAAGGCTGCTGTGCTGTCCAGTGAGTCGTGGTTTGCTGTATGTTACTATATATAGCAAATCTCATTCTGCCTTAGTGCAGGGAGCATTATTGACAGACCTTTTCCTCCTAAGTGTGACTACTGACTCCCTGCTTTCCTCTGGGTGATGTAGATGTCTGAAATTGCAGAATTATGACTCCAGTCTTCCTTTCTGTGAATCACACAACTGATTTCATCAGGAATAAAACATACCATAAACCTTCCCTGCTTGCATGTGAAGTACTGATGGGACTGGAGTGTTAATGGATCTTACTCTTCCAGCATGTAAATCAGAAAACAGCATTTTCTTAATGGCTCTCAACCCTGACAGTCAGAGGGGGGTTGTGAGAGTGGGGAGAGTTCTGTGACTGAGCAGGGGCAGGTTGCTGTCAGTGCAGAGCAGCTGCCAGCTCAGATCCCAGCCAGCAGTCTGGGGCTCCTTGTCAGACACATCATAGCTCTTTGGGATTGCAGTATTTCTCCCCCCTCTCCAGTATCCATTTGTCATGGGAGGTGGGGGTTGTGCACTCTGGACAGGTTTGACTTCTGTATTTGGAGCAGTGCTGAAGAGTTTTTCAATGACTGACATTACTCATTGGAGCAGCTGGTGTAGGAAACACTGCTCACCTCCCAGTCTCCACACAGGGGGTTACTTTCAAATATTAGAAATCAGGACAGTATTTCTGATTTTCCTGTCAGAGCTCAGTATTTTTCACAATCAGTAATTGGTTTTTGAATAAATAGAGGTGGGTGGTGGGTGTATATATTTTTTTTTTCATCTTGAACATGTGTTCTTTAAAAAATGGTAACGACATCTTCACTTGTTCTTTACAGAATATTTACAGGATCCACAAGGTTGGATGGAAATGCCATTGGTAAGGTTTTCTCTTTCTGCCTCTCCCCTGTAAACAACTAAGCAGCTTTTTGAGGCCCCACCAAGAATACTGTGTTCAGTCCTGGGCACCCCAGTTCAA
>VYZU01056128.1:0-22073 GCA_013401355.1 Ceyx cyanopectus | reverse complement strand
TCTTTTTTTTTTTTCTTCCCAGACTAAGGTAATGGAGAGGGAGACAAAAATCATTATTACGAGCTATTTCTCAATAGTAATAGTGAATTTAAAGAAACTAAACCCCAAAAAAGCTCAACACAGCAAAGGCCTGGCTGAGAAGACACTGAAAGATACTAGACACAAAGCAAATATACAGGTGAGCAAATTGCCAGGAAGAAACATTAAAACCAACACCACAGTAGATATAATACTTGATGGAAGGTTTGGTTTTTGTTTGGTGGTTTGTTTTTGTTAACTAGATATAAAATGTGTATTTCAGGTACAGCTTAAGCCCCACAGGAAGGTACCAAAAAGAAAATATTAGTTCAAATTTGTTATTTTTTTCCAAACACCTGCCAACATGCCAGCAGACCCTTTGGGAAGCATGCTGAGTTTTTATCACCACCTGAGAGAAATAATGAAGAATACTACTCTTATTCAGAACAATCCTTCCAAACTGATCTAGAACTAAACACATTTACATCTACTTTCCTAAACTAGAAATGGTTTTATTATTACTTACTTTCAGTAACCATAAACCTGATGATGATGTCACTATTTAAATTATCTGATTATTTTTTTATTGAAGTAATCCAAGCCTATTGATTCTGGACCTGTGTTTTGTAATTGGCAGAAGCCCATGAGTTTGGAAAACTGGGTCTAATCACAGATTAGTCTGTTTCAAAAGATAAAAAACTCTTCAGACAAAAGCAGAAACACAATGGCCACTGTTCTCTCTTCCCAATCTTCTGTATGGTCCTAATGGAGCAGCAAAGGGGCAGGAAGGGCAAAGTACACAGCACCAGTCAATTAGGAAAGAAACTGAGAGTTCTGCAACACCCACAATGCCTGAAAACCAATCCTCAAACTTCTACTCCCAAACAGAGATCAGTCACCAAGATTCTAAAAAATCACTTGAAAATTAAAGTATTCCTGGGCTGCTTCATCCAACTTTGTCTCTTTCTACCCTGCTGAGTAACACATGGAGAGACAGGGCATTCTGCTCTTTAAAAAATTTTATTTCTAAAAGAGACAAGACTCAATACTTGCTTTTGGCTCTCTGGATTTTCACCCCAGGCTGTGTTCCTGTTCTGCTGCACACAGATCTGTCACACTCCATGGGGAGCTGCTCTACTAATACTCACTTCAGGGTTTCATGTACTACAGAGCACTTCAGATTTGATCTGCTCAAGAAATTCCTGTGAAGACACACGGTTCTAGCTGGTAGTTTTGTCTGTAAAATGATGAAATTACAGATGGAGCTGAAGAAGCCAAATGACTAGATGATCTTCTAGGTCCCTTCCAACCCCTAATATCTGTGAATCTGTGACTTCTTAGCACTCCCAGCCCCCTTCAGCAGGACAAAGACAGGAAACTGCAGACTTTAAGGTTCATGAAGCACTGCTCACTTCACTGGAAAACAACTTCTCACCACTGAATGTAAAAACCATTTGAGCCTTTGAAAGGAATACACAACCAAGGGATGCAGACTGTGTAGTTGGTTCATACCTGCAGCTATGCACCTCCCTCTAGGCGTTCCAGTCTTCACTCTGAAAGATAAGGAAAAACAGCCATTGAGTACTCCAGAGTTAAAAATCAAAACATCATTATGATGTGAACTCCACCTTGTAAAAGACAAGTAAAGCACCTTTCTAAAAATGGAAGTCATCATGAGGTGGTAAAAACCCTCATTAGCCTCAAAAACGAAGTTGCACATTTCAAAGACACAGAGATGAAATGAAAGGGTACAAAAGAAAGGACTGCAAACACAAGATGCCTGAAAACAGAAGCCTTGCAGCTTTCTGAGAACATTCAGTGGTCTCACTCTACCTGCCCAGCTCTCTGGCTCTCAGACAGGAGCAGACCCTACGGTCCTAAACCTCCTGCTCACATGATTTTGACAGCACTGGCAGTGAGGGATGACAGTGATCTGCCAGATGGGAATTCAAACAGGCAGCATGGATGGAAATGGATAAAAAAAGCTCTGGATTAGGGAACACCAAGAACTAGCATCACAAGAAAAAAAACATTATTTCTGTATCTTGAGTAAATCACTACCCAAGAACCACACAGACTTTCTGCATGGACTCTGTGATTCAGTCCTGTTTGCACATTCTGAGTGATCTATGTATCTTCTAAATTGTCCTACAAAATCCAAATGACATTTATCACATATATTCATGCCCTGTTCTCCAAAGGAAGGCATCTTGAGAATTTTGTAGTAATTTTCAACTGCTTCAATTTCTTCCTAAATTGTTTGATTTATTTAATAAAGTATTATACCCTCCAAAGGAACACAGAATTCTAAACACCATAACAAAACCTATTTTACTTATTATACTAGTCAAGAACAATAAAAACAAATCTATGAATCCCAAGAAACATAACTCAGGTATCTGAAATGTATATTTGCAAAATTATTCATTTGTGTTTTCTAGAATATTACTGCCTGTTGGTCAGGGAATAGAGATTTTTGTTTTTTCATTAGAACTGTCTGGATTATGAAGCTCCTACAAGAGTATCAGGCAAATATGTTACCTGAGGACATCTCCTACCTCACCCACATTCTTTTGGTTTTCTGAAGTTTAATTAAAGAGCATTTGTTTATGGCCAAGAAATGGTCTCAGATTCCTGCTTCTAAATAATGTAACATAAAAAGTTTTGTCTTCCTCCTTTAAAACCCAAATTTAAAATTTAAAAAATCTTTTTTAAGATTTAAAAAATCTTTTAGGCCCTATGGAAGTTGTCATAAATGCCAAGTTAGAATTCTGTGATAGCCAGTTTTCAGAAAAAAAATAAAAATATACAGCTCATTGATTTTGTAAATGCTTAAGAACATACTGGTAAACAGCTTCTGAATATTAAAAAGAACATCTTCCCTTTGCACATGTCACTGTGTAACACACTAGAGAATTAATTTCACAACTTCAAAGGAACCAAACACACCACTAACAGCCAGAGGAACCCATAATTTTTTGATACCTCTAGGGGAAAATAAACATTAAAAAAAGAACTGAATAAAAGGCAAAATCCAAGACAATAAAAACTGTAAAAAAACAACCAGCACATCCAACCACCTGAAGAAAGCCTGGAAGAATACTTAAGAAGTCATAAATGCTTCTCAAAATAAATTGCTTTACTAAGGTTTACTGACATGCATGTAGGACACAGGTACACCAGATTCATCCACCTGAAGGCCAGAGGAGATGACAGCTGGACTCCTCCTCAGAAGGAATCAGCCCTTGTGTGGCTCAGCCACATGGAAAGCATCATGGCTTCTGGCACTGGCACAAGCTGTGGGCTCACCCCCCACCCAGCACCAAACTCCCATCCAGCAGGAAACTGGTTTCAGTCACACGAGGGGCATTTCTCAGTGGGGCTGGCAAAACAACTGATGGGTGTAAACTGGGACATCTCAACCCAGCTTTTGCAAGGAAGACTCTTCCTGAAGCTGTGCCCTGTCTGAAGTACAGGTATCACTTCCAACTTCTTCTCTGAAAATATGAGGCCACCTGAGAATTCCATGTGGAAAACCAAAGGTTGAACACTTAGATTGAACACTTGGCCCTGTCAGATCTAAGTGTGACAAAATACACTCCCTGCTGATGAACCAACAGTTGTAGCTTCTGGTATGCAATATAAATAGAACTGCAGCTGGTAATGAAAGAAGTGGCTTTTGCCACTAAGCATGAGACAACAGATAAAAGTAAATCCAGTGGCACTGCTTGGTTAGTGGCAAAACTTTGGTGTCAGCAGCAGCCAGGCCCATGTGGAGGAAGATACCACAGTTTCATGGATTCCAGTCAATGGAATGCCTGTCACAGGCAGAACGTGTCTAGATTTAGTTCTCATTACACTTTCCAGGAATTAATGTTTGTGGGATGTCAAGACTGCCACTGACAAATAAAAATGCTATCAGATAAAACAGACCACACAGCTCGACCTCAGATTCATCCTGGTGCCAACAGCCTCTCTCATAAATCAACAGAGTCTGGACTCACTGCAGATTTATGTACTTGTAAGGGCCAATATGGCCAATAATAAAAATTTGGAAATCTAAAAATAACTGATTTCTCTGAATGAAGTGCAGTAGGGAGCTAATGCACCAGAGAGGGAAGCAGCAAGCACACCACAGAAGTCAGATAATGGCTAGAGAGGCTCACACACATCAGATGAAGTTTCAGACACTAGACATCTTGGGCCACAACCCACAGAAAGGGTTTCACTTTCTAGTAAACATTCCTTCTGAGACAAGAAGGCAGCAGAGATAGCAACAAGAAACTCCAAAACCTCACCAAGGAAGCAGCTAGACTTATCTGAGAAATGCCCTGCTGCTGCTGCTATCTCCCCAGCACCCAAACCTCTAGGTCCCAGAAGGTGCCTACTCAACACAACAGCTACTCACCACTGCACCTGCTCATGGCATTTNAGATTTAGTTCTCATTACACTTTCCAGGAATTAATGTTTGTGGGATGTCAAGACTGCCACTGACAAATAAAAATGCTATCAGATAAAACAGACCACACAGCTCGACCTCAGATTCATCCTGGTGCCAACAGCCTCTCTCATAAATCAACAGAGTCTGGACTCACTGCAGATTTATGTACTTGTAAGGGCCAATATGGCCAATAATAAAAATTTGGAAATCTAAAAATAACTGATTTCTCTGAATGAAGTGCAGTAGGGAGCTAATGCACCAGAGAGGGAAGCAGCAAGCACACCACAGAAGTCAGATAATGGCTAGAGAGGCTCACACACATCAGATGAAGTTTCAGACACTAGACATCTTGGGCCACAACCCACAGAAAGGGTTTCACTTTCTAGTAAACATTCCTTCTGAGACAAGAAGGCAGCAGAGATAGCAACAAGAAACTCCAAAACCTCACCAAGGAAGCAGCTAGACTTATCTGAGAAATGCCCTGCTGCTGCTGCTATCTCCCCAGCACCCAAACCTCTAGGTCCCAGAAGGTGCCTACTCAACACAACAGCTACTCACCACTGCACCTGCTCATGGCATTTCTGCAGACAGAGCTGTCAACTCCTGTTCTCCTCAGAGCTGCTGGCACCAGCACCAACAAGCACACAGGTTAGCAGGCAGTCTCACAGCTAGGGAAGAGAGCAGCTGAATTACTCATGAAAATATGTTTGACTATCAGAACCTAAGTTTGATAAACTTCAGATAAAACAGAATGAAGAACAGAGGAGTTCTGGGACCACTACAGATTTNGCAGCTGGTAATGAAAGAAGTGGCTTTTGCCACTAAGCATGAGACAACAGATAAAAGTAAATCCAGTGGCACTGCTTGGTTAGTGGCAAAACTTTGGTGTCAGCAGCAGCCAGGCCCATGTGGAGGAAGATACCACAGTTTCATGGATTCCAGTCAATGGAATGCCTGTCACAGGCAGAACGTGTCTAGATTTAGTTCTCATTACACTTTCCAGGAATTAATGTTTGTGGGATGTCAAGACTGCCACTGACAAATAAAAATGCTATCAGATAAAACAGACCACACAGCTCGACCTCAGATTCATCCTGGTGCCAACAGCCTCTCTCATAAATCAACAGAGTCTGGACTCACTGCAGATTTATGTACTTGTAAGGGCCAATANTAAATGTTATTTTTAAAGTTACTGTGACCAGAACAAAATAAAATCCTTGAGATATGAGCATATCTGCAACATCTGCTCTATGCCCAGTCAGTGATGACAGCTTCAGCATCCCCCATGTCAATCATTAGTGTGACAATCCACAACAGAAGTGTCAAGAGACACTTGGAGATGTTCTGCTGTTGAAAACATGAGACTTGGACTTAGAAGTCATGAGTTCTTTTACTAACTACAGGACTGAAAAGCATTGGACAAGTCACTTTAGCCCCAAGTTGCCATTTTACAGCATTATCATCTTACTAGTTCTCTGTGAAAGGGTTTTGAGAGCTAAAGACAGAACACACCCAGCACACTGTTACAGCTGCATCTCAGCTGAAAACCTAGGAAAAAGCTTCCAAAAAAAAAGTTTCCACAAAACCTTTCCCTGTTAATAAAAAACAAAGAATGTCCAACAAAAGATTTAAGCTGCTGTATCCTTCCAGACTGTGGCACTGTGGGGCTCTCATAGCATCACAAGAGCTGCAGACACAAAAAGAAGGTACACACCAATGCAATTTTATTTTTCAGTGAGGATCCAAAATATTCACCCTTTCACATTGTGCTTTATGGATACCACATCTGCCACAGAAGACCTAGCAAGTGTTGTGCAGTTTTGGTTTTTCTTTTGGTAAAGGCCTGAGGTTTAAAGGCTCAGTTTAACCACTAAGCCTACTTCTAGAGGCAATAACACTAGCTGAACTTTAATGACCTCAGCCACAAGATTCAAATTCTAACACTCTCACCTATCATATAAGGTGAGATTGAAAAAAATAAATAAATTAAAAATCAGCTCTGTGCAATGTTTAGACAGACACAGTTTACACACATCTGCATTAAAGTCTTTTATAAGGGTACTGAGGTACTTACAAGCTTCTTTTGACTGAACGAAACAAGCAAAATTTGAAAGCAGAGAAGACAAATGTAGTAGTGCAGGTCTCCCCAAAAAAATCCTTGCTATTCTGTTCTATTAAATCTAAAATACCAAGAGGACCAGTGCATATGGCCATTTCCAGAATCTACTGCCAGCTTCAAAGGGAAAATAATTTTCATGTGTTCCAGTTTTGAAAGCTCCAACTGAACACAAAATTCTGAGGAGGCCTGAAATTCTGTAGTTGCAAAATGTTGAAGTATAAATATTTATTGTTTATTTAAAAGAAGCACAACTAAGAAAGACTGATTTACCTTAAGCTTGTATGTGTCTCTTGCTTGGCTTATATTAGACAAATACTTGCCATGAACTCTACAGTGCAGAGTCTGCTGTTGCCTGCAAACCAAAGAGTAAAAATAGGCTCAATTTTTGGTAATAGGCATATAGTCAAATCTTTGCAGAGGTAAATGGATACAAATTTCAAATTGCACTCATTTACATCTGAAAAAAACCTAGACTCAATACTCTATTTTATGGAATTAATACTGATTGAAATCACTTATAACAGCAAATAATATTGGGCATGTAGAGCAGAAGCTTTTAAAAAATATATATTTTATACTATTTCTTATTAAAAGGCAAGCACTGGTGTTGCTGTGGGAATGGTAATTTAGGAATGCCTTGACTGTTGTTCAAAAACTCCAATGAAATAAAAACTAACTATTTAACTTATTTNTATATTTTATATATATATATAAACAAGTGCTCTAAATACAGTTTTGGCTGCATGAAGACTCAAAATAGACATAAAATCCTCTTATGCATCTTGCAGGATTCTCAGGGTTTCTATACCTCTTATCCAGACCCTGGAGGTACCTTCCTGAATCAAAGGCTCACATGTAAGACTCTGTTTGGCACACGTCTACACAGGGAATGCTCACCCTTTCTCCCCAAACAACCAGCAGGCTTCTCTGTACAGCAGCAGCAAACACAGCTGGTGCAGAAGGCTGCATCCATGAACAGGCTATGGCAATGTTTAGCTGTGCCACAGCACAGTTCACACACAATTCTTCCTTTTGGGAGGCTGTATTACTGGAGAAAACTGGATGTAAGCTCTCCACAAAGCTGAGATGGGAATGGGGTTGTAGTACAAAGGAACAGGTGGAGATATACAGAAGCATATACATGTTTTTCTGTATAATCACCTTTATGATTCCACTACTTTTTCAGCACTGTCTCCAATTTAAAGACATGTCACTCCCTATCCTTGATTTTAGGATCCACCTTTTTAAAATCAAAATAGGTGCAGGAAAAAATTATTATAGAAGTAAAATATATATATAAAAAAGCATCTGCCTTCCAGGAAATACAACTGACAGCTGAGCTCTGAAAAACATCACTTTCTTACGTGTTGCCTTCAGGAAGACTCTTAGAAAATGGAAGATTTAAATACACACAGCTTTCCCAAGAGGAAAAACACTGAAGATACTGCTGTGATAGGAATGAAAACTAATTCAGACAGAGTTTATGGAACATGCTCCTCAAGAATGATTTAGCAAGATATTGCCTTTTGTTCCACAAGCAAAATGTCTTCCTTGCTCACATTCCAGAAACAAAACGTCTGGTATCTTCCCTCAGATACACAAAAGGCAGCATCCCCCAAAAGACAGAAGTTACCCTATAACCTGCTTCCTTCTTTCTCCCTCTCAAATGTATTGCCAGTGTGGTGGATCCAGTTGCTGCCACAATTTGAAGCATCTTTTTGCTACCCAATGCACACAGGGTCCTCAGAGAAAGGCTATACAAATGCACAGACAAGGAGTTCCTAATGACAAATCTCCAGCTCTTCCTAACAAGGTGTTTCCAACAACCCCAGCCCTCACCCCAACT
The DNA here is from genome assembly GCA_013401355.1 of Ceyx cyanopectus. Taxonomy (NCBI): domain Eukaryota; kingdom Metazoa; phylum Chordata; class Aves; order Coraciiformes; family Alcedinidae; genus Ceyx; species Ceyx cyanopectus. The sequence goes on along the minus strand of VYZU01056128.1, from coordinate 13,648 downwards.
CCCTGTCCCAGCCAGGGTCTAGCTCATTAATCCCCCTTGCCCATAACAAGCAAAGACAGCACTTGGTTCTTCCAGAGCAGGATGGAGCTTCCATTAATCTTCATGGCATACAGTGACAGGCCTTTTATGGAGAGATACAGGCCCTGGCTAAGCACTCCCCAGAGCAGGCAGGGTCATGAAAATCCTCATCCCAGGAGACAGCAGCTCTTTTGGAGGTAAAAGCTGCACCTTTCTGCTGCCACTGCCACCCGCTAGATAACTGCTGCCAGACAACTTGCCCTCCACCACTCCCAGCCCCTGGACACCCCTGCCAGGGTGAAGTGCATTTTACAACGCAGGGAAACACCCACAGACAGATCACCTTTCACTTGGCATGCCAGTCCTCCCCAGAGACAGACAGACAGACAGAACAGAGCCTGTGAGCTCTGCCTCTGGGTTCTGCAGTGCCCAGTGCACAGCAGGCCAGCTGCCCAGCTTTGCTCACTGGCTGCTGCTGCTGCTGTACAAATATAGAAAGCAGAAAGTGAAGCGTTTCAGCAGCAGATTCTGCTCAGCTCTCAAGAGGGAGGAGCAGGAGGGAGCTGAACCAGCCAAACTGCTTTACCCATACATGGCTTCTGAGAGGCAAGCTCCTGTGCACACGCTCACCCGCTGGCATGCTGTGAAGGGGAAGAAAAGAATTTGAAGTGCACACATTCAAAGGAGTTTCTGCCTTGAAATTAGTTGGGGCCATTTTGCTTGAGCCCACCTTAATAGTGCAGAAGTGTCCCAACACCTCCCTCATCCACCAGCATTTCCAGAAGCACCAAACTGGCCAGGTGCTCCCCAGTGCTTCTGGACACACATCCACACACTAAGCTCTTGGTTTCACCTTCTTCCTTGCCCAAAATGAACTGTAGAACTTTTTAAATCCCTTCTCCCTTTTTAAGCATCTTCCTAAACCTGTAAGGACAATCCTTTCCAGTAGCTGATGCAAACTGCTATGGGGGACCTGCTTTCCCAACAGCACTTTTTGCCAGTGTTTAAGCACAAACTAAATCTTTTCCTAGTTATATTATTATTTCAGCAAGAGAAGAAATCCATTTCTTTACATCATCCCCTCCTCTCCTTTTTTCCCTCCCCATCCTTTTAACGTTCCAGCATGGAAAGTAAAAATTAGTGTGAAGTGAAAACCTGAATCCCTAGGTATTTAAAGAAAAAAATAATAAACCTGGCATAGTCCTTGGTTTTTTAGTAGACAGGTGTGACAGCCTGCAAACTCAAAAGTGGTGTTATTTGTATACAAAAGCAGTATTTTTCATAAGAGTTTTATTGCCCTATAATGATTACTATTTTTAATATGACCAATTCAGACTCTGAGAAGTGCACCAGTCAGGTATTTCTGTTAATGTGAGATGCAAGTAGATAGCAAAGTGCTGGTATTTAAAACAACAATCTCAACTTTTTTTCTTTTCCAATATCTCATGACTGAGATAATGGTTCCCTGCAGATTCAGGAATACACCAGCATAACCAGTTAGCTGTGTGCCCAAGCATAATCCAATTGATTTTCCTCACAAACAAAGGATCAAGAACGTGTGTCCCAGTCTTGCCCCCCTGCAAGCAGTCACAAAATGCCTGTGGAACGTGGCCTTGAATTAAATGAAATGCACTTTAAAACACACAGAAACTCTAAAGCAAATTCTGCATCAGGGTTGTAGCAACTTCCACACTGTGAAATACAGACAGTACCACCTACAGCCAGTCTCTGAGAGTGGTCAGATTCTGGCACTGAAGTCACAATCCAACATGTAACATGGATGGCTTTACTCCATAAATATCAGAATATTCCCATGTACAGGTCACTTTCTTTCTGAAAGACATGTATTTCATTGCCTTCTGAACAATCATTCATCAAAGCTCTATCCTGCATAAGATTGCATAGAGAGATATCAAGGTGTCTGGTGTGGATTCTGCAAATCTCCACGTATTTCATACAGTAAATGTAGAATTATATTATCATTTTTCTACATAGACTTGGATACTGCCTACTAAACAATCTGAATTACAGACTTCATCAATAAGTATCTCCTCTCCACTGAGGAATCCCAGAGATGAACATTCCCTTTCTAACTGATACTGAAGGATTTGTGGAGAGTGTGCTTATACTGGAATATCTTTTGAACTGCATAGTTTGAGGCAAAAATAGCACAGAATATTCACAGTTTCAGTGAAAACCTGAATTCCAAATGGTAAGGTATTTAAAGAACAACAGTTATATATTACATGTGAAATATGGAAATCTAGAGGGTAAGAACTACAGCATTTTTTGTGCAAGGTGCAGTATGAAACAGCCTGCAGCTAGAAGTGAAAGCTGCCAGAAAGTACAATTCTGATGGGGGGGGGGAGAAAAAAAAAAAAAAAAAAAAAGAAAAAGCTAAGGTCCTGGAATTAAATGAAAGTAAAACCAACATAGAACTTCACCTGAGCTCTTGTAAGAATTGGAAGATAATTCAATTCTGAGAACACAGAGCATGCTGCCACAGAAATATCCAAGTGGTCTGCAAAGGAAAGCCTGCCACATAGCACAGCAGGTGGATGATGGAGACTCCACAAGCACTTATCCTCTTCTCTATGTGCTCACCCAAGGTTTCCTTGTGCCTAGATAACTTTTTTGCAATTTTCAACTCTCATTCTAATAAACCCTGAAGCATTTTACCCTGCTTTGATTTATACTGGTTTGGGGTTTTTCCCCTGGTAAATAACAGATCAATGGATAAAAATTATATTTTCTTGCCTGAAGGCTGTTACCAAGGCAGTGAGTAACCCTGCAGGTAGTCATGAGGAATGGTAAACTAAAGGACAAGGAGCAATACTGAATATGCTCAGATTGAAATAAAACATTTAAGACATTCATGGCAAGGCTGATAAATAAGAAAGCAGAAATAGAAATCTGTCTGTTGGACTACTGCTGGTGTTTCAGCAGCAAAACTCACACTATGGCAAGGAAACTGCAACAGTGCTTTCTTCTTAGATACCAGTTACAGAATAATCTTCAGGAAATATGAGAACCAAGGAGAATTTCCATCACTTCCCACCTAGCCTAAAAAAAACCAAACCAACAACTAAATAAAAAAAAATCTGAGCAGGTCCTGTGAAGAGATTTGCAAAGAGATGAAATTAACACATAGTCACTGATAATCAAAACACACGTTTCAGAAAGAAATGCAAGAATCAGTAATGGGATAACCTGCTCATAAAGTTTCTTACTGAGTTCAGCTAGACTGAACTGTATTAGTATTTTACTTAACTCTGTGTGAGTCTAAGGATTTAAGAGCTACATAAACATGTATCTCTTATGAAATTCATCTAATTCAGCCTCATACTGTTTGCAGTAATTTCAACAGAAAAGTTACACAGTGTTAAAAGCATTTCTCTTCTGTCAAAGCACCATCATCTGTTTCATCTCATGATTCTTCAATTAATGTAAAGGCTACTTGTAAGGGACCTTGCAAATTATGGATTTATCATCAGTGAGACAATTACTGATAAGATACAGAACCTATGCTAGAGGCACCTTTCTTGCTTTTCCCTTTGGAGCAGAGGCACTGTCTGGACAGCACATCTTCAGAACCCCTAATTGTAGCAGAAGAAAGGAAAGTGAAACACCTTCCCTCTGTTATTAGGTAAGGATAATCTTACAAGTGCATCTATGCTGAAAGCCTAGCAAAAAGTACACACCTTCAAATAATTTTTAAAAAATCCTTTACATGATCATGTTTTCCAATGCCTGTTTAGGGATTTTACTGCTATATTCATCTGTACCCACATCCCTGAGTGGATATAAGAGCTGAGCTCATGCCCTGGGGACTCTTCATCAGCAGGAAAACCAAACATATGAAGCTGCAGGATGCAAGCTGCACCCACCTCCACATGTCCTATTGCAGCATGAAGATCTAAGTAGTATTTTCAAATGTCTGCCATAGCAGCAGCACTTCCAACAAAACTGCCTCAAAGACCTGGGTCCAGACACTATGCAGCACAGGATCTCACATGATGCAGAGCACCCAAGAACATAGCTGAAGGGAAAGGAAAAACTGTGATGGGTTTAGTATGGATACACAATGCCAAGTCAGGGCTGTAAAATCCATCTGAGGAGCTACTCTAGAGAAACACCAAAGCCACTAGGAGATCGTTTAGAAATTGCTGTGCTCACTAGGACAAGGACAGACACACCGAAAATAAAATAAAAATAAATAAATTCAAGATACTCAAAAAGTCCAAGCTCTTGTAGACCAGAAGCAAAGTGTACTTCACGGTATAAATCCCCACCAAGTATTTTTCTAAATCGAAGGAGGTCCCCGGTGGAACACACCCGAGGAGCACACTCAAGCAGACCAAGCAAGAAAGCTGCAACATCTGAAAAACACTCCGTGACAACTTGTGGCAGAAGGGAACACCCGTGTCTCAAGAGTGAAAACCTCCAGGCTACAGTTATCCCAGGAATCTAAAGGTTCCACACGGTATTATAATGCTGCCTCTCAACTTGCTGCTCTATCAAAATCACACGCCGTAATCAACCTTTATTGCTTCTTTTAGCACTCATTTTACGTTCGGTCTCTTGATTTTTCCGCTTCTCTTCCTACTTCGCTCTGGCGGCGCCCACCATGTCTCCCTTCCCTCGCCGGAGGCTGCGGATCCTCACACGCTGCTGAGCTCCCGCTCCCCTCCAGCACCGTGCGCATCACCAGCCCCACCACAGGCGACACGGACCCACCTTTTGGGCTCCTGAGCCTCGCACCCCCGGGACGCCTCGCCCGGCATCCCGACGGGAAGCCGCTCCTCGCCCCGGGAGCCGCCCCAGGGCCGCCGCCGCCACCCCTCGCACCCCCAAGGGCGTCGGCGCCCGGGGCAGAACCCGCGAGCGGCGGCCTCCCGGTTCTAGCCCCGCGGGGGGCTCCCGACGAGGCGGCCACCGCCCCGGGGAGGGCGGCGGTGACCCCCGCGGGCCCCCCCCATCCCCTCCGCGCCGCCGCGGAGAGAAGCGCTCACCCTCAGGGGCAGCCGCGGCCCGGCCCGCGCAACCTCACGGCGGGAGCCCAAGGGAGCGGGACAGACGAGGAGAGCCGTTACCTGCGCAAGGAGGAGCGCACTCCCCGCGGGCTTTGCCTGGCCTCCGGCGCCCGTCCCGGCCCTGCCCGTCCCGACCTCCTCCAGGCAGCTGCCGCCCTCACCTGCCGCCGGGGAAAATAAAATCCCCGCTCCGCTCCCCGCTCCGCTTCGGGCCGGCTCCGCAAGATGGCGGCACTTCCGGGAGAGACCACGGCGGGGCTGAGGCGGAGGGGCCGCTGTCGTCCCGCCCCGCCTAATACCGCCTAACACCGCCAAACACCGCCCCGCCGAACCCCGCCCCGCTCCGCCCGCTTGTCCCAGGTCCCCCCCGTCTCCTCCCGCTCAGTACGCTCCGCCGCCTCTGGCCCGGCCCGCCATGGGGCTGGCGGAGGCGCTGGGTGCCGGGGCGGCGCGGCTGCTCTTCTACCCGACCTTGCTGTACACGGCGGTGAGGGCGGAGCTGCCCGGGTCCCGCCGACCCTGGTTCCACCGCATCGACGGCTCCGTGCTGCTAGGCGCGCTGCCGCTCCGGGGACGCAGCCGCACGGTAAGGTGGGTGCGCCGGGCCGGGTCTGGCCGGGGCCGGGCCGACGGTGCCTGACGGTGCCTGTGCCCGCAGTTGGTGGCGGAGGAGAACGTGCGCGCCGTCGTCACCCTCAACGAGGAGTACGAGACCCGCTTCCTCTGCTGCTCCGCCCAGGTGAGGTGAGCCCGGGCGCTGCCGGTGCCCCGGGAAGGGCATCTCTCCGGCCGGCGCCGGGGAGGCTTTAGCCGCCTTCTGCCGAGCCTCGTGGCAGCCAAGACGCAGTACCTGATTTCACAGCCAGGGTCAAACCCGTGAAACGCGAGGATGCGAGTGAAGTGTGAGAGCTGCGGTGGTGGGACGGGGAACGGTAAATGCACACACACAATACACAAACGCAAGAATTCCTCCCGTTCTGGGGCGAGATCCCACTTCGCTGCCCATCCTTGAGATGAGCTACCACGAGTTCTGTCAGCCTGCCCTAAAGGTTTCATGCATCTCCTTTCAAGGACTGACTATTCAGATCCTGCTTACAACCACACTGAGCTTTCCAACTGTCTCAACAGGTTCTGCGTTTGCTTTCTGAAAACAACAGAAAAATTAAAGAGGTTAACTGATCGTTTCAGGAATGGGCAGCAATGGGTGTGGAGCAGTTACATCTCAGCACTGTGGATCTAACTGGAGTCCCCACCTTGGAGAACCTGCACAAGGGTGTTGAATTCATGCTGCAGCACCGTGCCCGCGGCAACAGCATCTATGTGCACTGCAAGGCAGGGCGCTCCCGCAGTGCCACCATGGTAGCAGCGTATTTAATTCAGGTGAGAAGGCTTCTGTGCTAAAGGGGGTTTCTTTTCATACACTCTGGGAGGATACAGCCAACTTTTGCAGTTTGTTTTAGCTCCAGAAGCACAAGCACGTACAGGTTCGTTAACGTTGCATGATTCTACCCAGTTTGGACAGGAGGACTATACCAGATGGGTAGACCAACAGTGCTAGCTTGCAGAGTGGAAAATGCAGGGTAAATCAACAAGTGAAAGTATCTGTGGAACTCCAGTCTGAATTATCGAGTTTTATCTTTGCACACCTTGCTTATCTCTGCTTACAGTCCTGTCAAAATAATGCTTCCTGGCAGGGGGATGGTGGTAAAGCTGCTACGCAGCTGCCATTAAAAGTGGTGCAGAGACGATTTCCTTCACCAAGATTCCAAGATCCCTTCTTTATTAATTTACAGCTCTTTTTATACCCTTTTAACTTCAAGGTAATTGGACAAGAAATCAGCCAACCCCGGGATGATTGGCTGGGGTGTCACAGCACCCAGAGTCAAAACATCTCTCTGCTGTTTTACAAACAAACACCATCAAGGTCACTGCTTAGTGAGAACCTTCACTTTCCCATGGGAAGGAAAATTCACTTGCTGCAGCATTTTAACACCCTTAAGAGGGGACTTTGGTTTTCTTAGTTCCTCAACGGACCCCAAGTGAGTAGCCATCACTGAGAACAAAATCCCACCTGTAGACTCTTCTGAGTGAAAATTTTCCTTAGCGCCCAAGTGAAAAGTTCTCTGCTAAGTGCCGAAGTGCAGTAGGAGTACTAGTAAAGCTTAGAAAAAACAACAAAAAAAATTCTGCTCTGGTCTGGTGGGACTAGGGCAGGAAACTAATGACAACGTGCTGGAAGCATTAGTGAGGCAGAAATGGAGGTGCCGGGCAGCAACCATCCCCTTTTCTCTGAGGGACTTGTTTCATGAACTTGGAACTGCAACTCAGGCCCCTCTGAGAGGAACATAGAGTTCACAAGAGGGGTAAGGTGGCAAGTGTTCCAACAACCTTAGCGTTGCCTGTGGCCTCCACAAGGTGTCTGTTAACTGGTGCAGGGATGCAGTGGTGTTTCACTTAAAAGCTATCTGCCTTTTCAGCTACATCACTGGAGCCCTCAGGAAGCAATAGAAGCTATTGCCAAGATCCGTCCCCACGTTCTCATCCGGCACAGGCAAGTTCAGGTCCTGGAGACATTTCACAGGAGCGTGCTGGCTGGGGCAGCTGAACAGCATCAGTGAGAACTATCAGAGCCTGGCTCAGCTGCTTAAAAAAAATCCTTATGTTTTAATGAGCGCTTAAGCATTGTACTTCTTGACTGTCAATAAAGATTTTACATAGATTATGGTGAAGGGGAGGTTAGGCTGTTTCGTTAAAGCTTTCTTTCCTTACAGGTAATATTGTAGTTCATTAGAGCACCACAGTTCTCCTCTCCCATGTGCAGTATCTGTGCTGAACTGAGCTGCACTCCATGGGAGGTCCCACCATATCTGCAGCAAAGGGAAAAATAAACTTGGTCTCGGCAGACTTTATTCAGATGCTTACCCGAGGGGTTACAACAGTGCCAACACAGAGGGGTGAGGAGGAAGTTCCATCTTTCACCAACACTAGGTTACAATTACAGGTGGGGATTCCCTGTACACTAAAAGAAGCCAATGCTTATAAAAGCCATCTCCATCTTTACAATGGGTGATGACAAACCAGTAAGCAAGTTCCCAGTTTGTTACCGCTCCTCTAGGAGAAGTGCTGAGTAATGCAACCTACTGAAGGTCTGGGGCTCAACTCTGGAACCTGGCTGCTGCTCACTATTTCTGCCTGTACCTCCTGCAGTAGAAGCACAGGTATGGTTAAATGGGGATATCCCTGGAGGACACAGTGCACATCTAATTCTGTGACTGACATGACAGCGACGCACAGTCCCCAGGTAGTTAAAACCAGCAGTCTGGGCCAAGGAGGATGTTGTCCACATGCCCCAAGCTTTGTTACTTGCAGACTGGTTTGGGGCTAAAAGAGCCATTTGCTGCAGTTTGAGCCTCAGACTCAAGCAGCTTATCTAGAGATCAAAGTAATAGCATTTAGTTCATCTGGAACCTAGGCTGCAGCAGTTCAACTTCCATAGTGCTATGTAAATAAAAGAAGCCCCCAGGCAGAAAGCCCACATGTCTGCAGAGGTACAGAGGATGAGGCCTTCACTGGACGGCATGAGCTCATCACTGGGGCCAGTGCTGAGGGCGGTGGGTGTGGGGCACCGCAGCTGTCCCTTCTACCACCGGGCCCATCCCTCCGGCTCAGGCCAGGACAAACTGCAAGTTAGTGAGCAGCACTTTGATGCCACTCGTGACCGTTACCACAGAGGTGGCCGGGTTGAGTTTGAACGTGTTGGCGTCGCCCTTCTTATAGCGGTCGCGGAAGACGTAGATGCTGCCGTTGCAGCTGGCGATCTTCCAGAGGGAGGGGACGGAGCTCCAGGCGTCAGGCAGGCACAGGCGGGTGAAGCTGTCCAGCAGGGGGTTGTAGCACAGCAGCGAATCCCCCTCGGCCACGATGAACACCACGTCCTTGTGCACGGCCGCGTGCACGCGCCCGGCGAACGGCAGCACGTAGGGCTTCACGTGGCACTTCTCCGTGTTGGTGTCGTAGCACTGAATGAGCCGAGAGGGCTTAGTGAAGAAGTCCAAATCGTTTTCCTCCCCACCCAGCAGGTAAATGACGCCGTTCAGGTTTACACCCGCAGCTCCGGAGACGGCCACTTCCAGCTGGCTGGTCTCCGTCCAGACGTTGTCCCGTACTCTGTAGTATATGACAGCGTTAGAGAGAGTGTCCTGCAGAGTCTTCCCCCCCAGGGAATAGATGGCGTCCTTGCTCGGCACAGAGACGAGAGTGTGCTGCAGCCGGTCGCGTGGCAGCGGGGCACACCACTCCCAGTCTATGGTCACGTTGTTGCACTTCCACATGCGGCGCGGGATGGAGCCACCCACCACATACAGGTCGCTGCCGTGTTTGCAGGCGGCGGTGATCTGGTGACACAGGCTGTTCTGGCCGCTCACGCTGATGGAGTCGTCGTCGGCACAGTGCAGAGAGACGGCGAGAGAATGGGTACGCGACGACTCCTTCCCGATCAGGTAGATGTGAACGTTCTCCCCGATCACCTGGGAGAGAGCAGGAAGAGCACATTGCAGAACCGGGCCTTTTACACCAACGTCGGTGATGCCCAAGACCGGATTCTGCAGCTTAGGACTCACCTGTGGGTCTGAGGTGCATGCCCTGCCACCCTAGAAAGTTCAGGATTCAGAGCCTTTTCAGGACACCAGTCGTTGACACAGAAAAATATCAACAGACTTCACTTGGAACCCAAGTGTCAGCAGTTTAGGTAAGGGCTGGTGACATCACTGAGGGAGAAGCTATTGTAAGAGGAACTCCCTGCTGAGGAGAGGCTGAGAGAGCTGGGGCTCTTTAGCCTGGAGGAGACTGATGGGGGACCTCATCAATGTCTATCAATATGTTAAAGGTGAGTGTAGGGAGGATGGAGCCAGACTCTGCTCAGTGTCATCCAATGACAGGACAAGAGGCAATGGGTGCAAGTTGGAGCACAAGAGGTTTAGGGGAAACACAAGGAAAAACTTTTTTCCAGTGAGGGTAGCAGAGCCTGGAAGGGGCTGCCCAGGGAGGTTGTGGAGTCTCCTTCTCTGGAGACACTCAAGACCCGCCTGGATCTGCTCCTGGGTGACTTGGTCTAGGTGACCCTGCTCTGGCAGGGGGGTTGGACTAGATGCTCTTCTAGGTCCCTTCCAACCCCTCACATCTGTGAATCTGTGAATGCCAAGCTCATTTCTGAATGGTCCTGGTAACTTAGCATCTGGTGAAGTAAGTGATTTGTGGCACTGCTCCAGCCACTGGTGAAAGCAGCCTCGGGTTCAATTGAAAATGCTGTGGGTGGGATTTCTATTTATTGACCACATCACCAGTATTCCTCACACCAGCACTGGGACTTTCAACGGCATCTCTGTCTTGTGACATTCGAGTGACACCCGTGAGGATACCCTGCCTTACCAAGCACCAACCAGCCCGTGCTGTAGCAACCCTGCAGCAGGAGTGTGATACCTTGAGGCTGGACCGCAGCGTCTCGGAAAAGCCCGCGCGCTCCTCCTTGTTGAAGTTGATCCAGGTTTCTATGGCAGCCGCTGGGTTCTGAGAGCACGGAACTCCATCTGCGGTTTGGGGACACAAAGGCATTTGTGACATCCAGAGAAAGGTGTGCTCACCAACACCCTTTTTTCTTCCCCGTGACTCCCTCCCCTACTGCCACCACCGATCTGACTTCCTAGAAAGGGGAAAAAAAAAAAAAAAGAGCAGGGGTTTGTAGGCTTTGGCAGGCACAAGAACTGCCAGCCAGATGACACCATGGAATTAGGCTGGATGAGTATCAGAAGACAGAGCTGAACAGATCTGAAGCACTTTGGATGAGTTTCAACAGAGGAACCCATGTCCAAGGAAAAGAGGGCAGAAAGGGGCAGAAACTTACATGCTTTGTGATGCTGAAAAGTATTTTTTTATGTAAGCATTCGGACAAAAGGATTCTCTTATTTGAGGATCTCAGCAGCTGCCTTTCTTTCTGTCTGGTCCTAGAAATTTACGTAGCAAAAACTCAGCTGCAGAAATTCCCCAGTGCTTCTCTGAGACCTGTCAGCCAGCTGACACTCACGACAGGTGTTGCTGCTCTCCATTTGAAAATCCCCAGTGAGCTGCTGGAGCTTTCCTCAGCAGTGTGACAGCAGGAGACACTGGAGAGACTGCACCAGACTTCAGGTTGTTTCCAGACACGACTGGAAAGTTGGGTTATGCCACAAATGTTTGTATCGTTGCCACTAGTACATTGGTTGGAAGATTTTGGGTGTTTACTTTCAGTCTGGAAGACAGCAATTACACCTGTACTAGTGGAGAGGCTTCCCCATGCTCAGGTTCTGGAGTCTGCTCTCCTGGCAAACCCTGAACTCAGGGATGCTGAGGGCACTGGACAAATTCCAACACTGCTATATACTGGAAGGAGGAGAAAAATGGTGGGACCTTGTTCATTAGTAAGAGGGATTTCCACAGGTTATTCATCTTGGGTAGTGGTTAAATGGAAAAACCTTGATTATTAAATGCATCCTAGACTGCAACAAAAGATAAGCTTAAAAATTACTTCTTCTTCTATTTAATTCTCCAGTCATTAACTAAACAAAATGCAGGAATTGCCAAAGAAAAATTTTCCCTGCCAACAGTAGGAGTACATTTGAAATGTTAATCCATTTGATGAGCAAAGTTTTGGTATAATTATTGAATTATATGATTCTATATATGGGAAAAAAAAGTTTTATTTAATAAAAAAACAATTCTTTTAATTTAGGACCACAAATGCTAAGGCCTGTAGTCCTAAAACTATGGCTACTACATAGAACCCCTGGAAAGTTAAGGGTGGTTGACCCCTGCAACTTTATGTAATTATTTTCCTTTTTTTTTTTTTTTTAAATTAGCTCACAACTTTGTTTAAAAACTTTAGCTAGGTATCAAATTTAATATTATCATAAGTACATTTTCTCCACAGGATGCTGACTGGATTTCTTTAGATGCAATAGAGATGATACAATATCTGTAGTTACTCTCATTAGCATAGCTCTTTATTTCTGATAAAGCTTCTTTGTTTTATTTTTAATGTGAACAAAACCACAACCAACTGTTCAAAGTTACTGAGTTATGTTTAAAACAAACCTGTAATACTTCTGAGCTGGGACCTGCTGGGAGTTACCAGCATCCTCAGCACCACTCACTCTTCTATAGCTTAGATGCTTCACGTCCAGTAACAATGAATGGGGTTTTTTTCTGATTAATTAATGTGGGGGTTTTCTGATGAAGTTACCCAGAATATTTTGCTTTGCTTAGCTGAGCTAAGCCTCTGAATAATCCGATGACGACAGCTTGGGCCTTTCCATTTGTTTGGTTAGATCCCCAAAGTCTCTTTTCTTTCTCCACCCCCCGGCCAGCCTCAGGAGNGCTTCACGGTCCCGTGGTAAATGTAGTCCACGAGGAGCTGGAAGACGCTCTCGCTGACGTCCTGCAGCTCGATCACCCGGTTGTGGGCCTCCTTCAGGTTGGAGGTGAACATGGAGCGGAAGAAGCAGCTCTGAGCTGAGAGGACCAGGCGGTGCAGCTGGAATTCTTTGCCTTCCACCGAGATTGTGACGTCGGCGAAGAGCTCGTCCTCCAGGCACAGCTTCATGATGCCCTGGGCCACGCGGCCCGAGTGCGAGCGGTCGGTGAAGGTGTAGTTCACAAAGTAGTTCTCTTCCGTGGAGGAGCCTCCAGTCTCTTCCAGCGAGTCCATGGCGCCGCACAGACCAGGCCTGCAGCAATCTGCAACATCAAAGTGATCGCAGGGGTTTGTCCCCCACAGACACCCCCCGAGCAGGCCGGCCACGGGGAGCGTCACATGCTGACAGAGGTGGCACTGAAACTGAAGTGGCACAGCCAGCAACTTCTGCTGGAGCTCCAGAATCTCAAGCGAGGGAGAAGTTGGCACAATTGAGATGAGAAAGCGGAGCGAGTTTGCAGCGTGGTGAGCATCACCTCCCAGTTCCCCCAGTGCCCTTCTGGTCCCTACCCACTGCCCTGACACGAGGGAACGCGGCGACAGCTGCTCAAGCAGAGGGCCCAGCAGCCACACGAGGCCAGGTGCAGAGACAGAGGACACGGCAGCACCGGGCCTGGGTGTCCTGGTGTGGCTGGGATGGAGTTAACCTGCTTCCCAGCAGCTGCCTCAGGGTTGTGTTTTGGACCGAGTGTGAGAATGCTGCTGACCACGCGCTGAGGTCTCAGTCCTTGCTCAGTAGGGTTTGCCCCAAGGTAAGGATTTTGTGTTTCTCTGAGGTCTGACAGTGGGGAGGGGGCACGGCCAGGAGAGGTGACCTGAACTAGCCGGAGGTTATGGGTGTTCCATATGACATGCTGGAAACTGGAAGGGAGGATGGCTGCTGGGGCAACAGCCAGAGTGGTGCCCCCCTGCACCCTGCACCACTTGTCTTCCTTCCAGCTTCTTTCTCATTCTCTTTTTGCTATTCATTAGTATTCATTTTATTCTAGTTATTCGACTATTTTTACCTCAAGCCACCAGTTTCACTTTGGGGATTTCCAGTTCTCCTCCCCATCCCACTGATGCCTGCTTGCCAGCTGGAGTTAAACCACAG